>APFE030832867.1:70376-109156 GCA_000404065.3 Pinus taeda
GAGGCACATCGGGATATGGTTTGTGGTACAAACAGGAGGATGAGGTGAAGCTATGTGGCTTCATGGATGCAGATTGGGTAGGGAGCCCAACGGACAGAAAGAGCACATCAGGAGGGGTCTTCAGTATTGGATCAACAGTAGTTTCTTGGTATAGCAGGAAACAGAGATCCGTGGCACTCAGTTCAGCGGAGGCCGAGTATATGGCAGCAAGTTTGGCTGCATGCGAGGCTATATGGATGAGGAAGATCCTAGTTGGTTTGTTCGGTTCTCATTTGGATCCTACTGTGATTTACTGTGATAACCAGAGTTGCATTAAACTCTCGGCTAATCCTGTATTTCATGATAGATCTAAACATATTGACATCAGGTACCATCATATCAGAGACTGTGTGCAGCAGAGGATCATGTTACTTTCGTACATTCCAATGGAGGATCAGGATGCTGATATTCTGACGAAGGCTCTCACCAGGAGCAAATTCGAGTACCACCGAGGCAGGATAGGGGTTGCTGATAATCCATATCTTGTCGAGAGGGAGTGTTGAGATTGCAACAAGATGATGGAGCTTAGTGAAAATAGTCGCCTTCACTAAGTGGGCCCGCAGGCTATTTTTGGCGCAAGTCTATTTTTAGACATATGGATCATGTCTATGGATTGCAGGTTGTTGTTTATGGATGATTGATCAAGTTGGGAAAAAAAGATGGACTTCTATTTTTGATGAAAGTGTGAGTGATCACAGTGTGAGTGATCAAGTCTATTTTTAGACTCGCTGTCAAAAATAGAAAAGTCAAATATTATTATCTCACAATAATATTTGGACTATAAACTTAATCTTATTCTCTTGGAGCACTTCAGTTCGAGCTACGTATGTGGCACATGCAATTGCATGAAGGAAATACGTGGTTCTTATGGGTTAGTTGAATATTTGCATGCATGACTTCAGTTAGAACTCAAGTGAGTTGAGTTTAGTGGACTGGAGGTGCAGTTGATGGAGTTGTGTTCAGTTTAGCTTTGTTAAACTGGTTGTATTTAGTCTAACTGGCAAATAGACTAGAGATGAGTTGGGTGAATTAGTTATTAATTAATTCCCAAGTTATTAACTCATAATACAACTAATGAATACATCAGTTAACTCAGTTGCATGTCAGTGCATGTTCAGTTCAGCAGGGACAGGTGTTAGAGAATCAGATTGCTATCAGTTGTGACTATAGTTGTGCACCAGATCTTGCACAAATCAGGAGATTGAGTATGCCAATGAGTTTGCCCACATTGTAGCTTGGAAATACATGATTTAGCCAAGGAAAGATGTGGCTTCCTTGGTATTATCATCGGTTCTTGTGCAGGTATTGAGCAGCGGAGGTAGGCAAGCAGCGGAAGAGATTTGAGCCAGTGATTGATTCAGATCTGAGCTGTATTGTGTGTAACAGGGGGAGCTGGTACTAGATTGCTTGTGATAAGCATTGTATTTTGTAATGTTACATGACTCAATCATTAATATACAGATAGTTGGGGTTTTTAGCGAGATGCTTTCCCCGGGATACATACTGTGTTAATGTGTGAATGCTTTGATGTTTTATTGTTATTGATGCTGCTATATTGATGATCAACGTAGAGGAGCTTATGTATTGTGTATGTTTTCCGCAATAGTACATGATCAGGATAATCTCTGTTGAATATGTGTTAAATTACTCAAAATTTCTACACAGACCTACAGAAGCGACGAGCTGCATGAGGGCATGCAGAAGGCTAGCTGTGGGGAGATGTTGGGCACCAAATCTACCTATCTTTTCCTTATATTTTCACCTATCCTTTCATCCTTTTTGCACTAGATGATATGCATTTATTGTGATAAATCTATGAGGTAACTATTCTTTCTAACGTCTCTTGGAATATTTAATTTATGAAGTAAGGTACAGGGTTTTTTCCTATGCGAACTACGAAACCTTCTTATTTCTGCGAATTCCGATGAATAGGTATCACCTTTATAGCTTGCAAAAGTAGTCTTGCATTCATGATATTTGTTCGGCGATGCTGCAACAACATAACCAACTCGCAGCTGCTTTCAAGTCTATTTTTTGATCTTTCTTGTTCTCGCTTTCTTGGCAATTAGTTGTTGTTCTAACAGTTCTATATTTTTGGGCATTAGTTGCCAGATTTTGGGGAATATTCCATTCCCATGTATTTGTATAAAAGGGGTTTTATTCCTCTGCGAGGAATTAGTCGTGCATATAAAAATATTGTAAAAGTTTCTCATATATTAAATACAAGCAAGTTGTTATTCTCTTCTTAGCTGTGGGTTAATGCAACCCTGATCAAAGAGTTGGGCCTACTCTTCTAATCAAGTGTTGTGTATTTTCCTTATGTGTCTTGTTGGTATTATGGTGTGTTAATTTATTATTGCTATTATGGGTCTTTCTTGATTGTTTTGAATGCCTTTTAAGTTTTGCAGTTTTATTTCTCATTACTGTTACAATGATGCTTTGATTATGTAGTTGTGAATCCTTGGTTAATTTGAGATTGTGACCTTGCCCCTGCATATACCTTGCGTGTTACCTTGAAAAGGTAAGAACCTGAATTGATAAAAGAATGTGGAAAAGTATGGAATAGTTTATTCCCACTCGGACACCAAAAATTGCCACTTGTTGTTACACTTCAATGATTTGTTCTTACAATCCGAAGTTTTGTTGTTACACCTAGAGTTGTTGTTACACCACAATTGCCAAAGATCGTGGTTGTTTTCTTCAAAGACAGTTGTCAAGAATCATGAATTATCTACAGACTGTCAAAGCATCTTAGTGGTTGTGATTGTGGAGATCATGTAACCTGAATTTGTTTCTTATTGGAAAATTGTTTGTAAAAATTTCTATTTTTCTCTTAATATCGATCAGCATGAGAATCATGAGATTCTCATGACTGATATGTTCCCTAATTTTTGGGGCTTGTAAAATTTATAAAAAGGTTTGGTTCCATGAAAAGGGAATGGAAACACAAGAACAACATCGACATTTTGATGTTGTAATTTCAAGTAATTCTTAATACATAACACTTCTAGTGATGTTCATACATATTTCGTGTTGAGTTTTTAATTAGTTTCCATTTCATCCCTACGCTGTGTTAGGGAGGAATGGCCCTCCTCTTTAGCGGGGATTGCAGCAGTAGTAAACTAGTTCTTGGTTTATCTTTTTTTTTAAGTGTGATTCATTAATGTTGTTGTATGAATTGTAGTAGTGATGCGCTTTTGTTTTTAGATTCATTATATGTTGTTACCCAGGATTAGTTAGAACTATAATATTTAATTAGCTGGTACAATTTTTCTAATGATGTGTGGTGCAGTTGTTCTTTGAGAAAAACATGAAGTGTGATGAGTGATTTCATTTCTTTATAATGTATTTTTAATTTCTATATGAGTGCTTTAAGTTTTGGAATTATGTTGAGTGACATTTTTTTTCATTTATTTCCCTGGATGTTATGTATCAACATAGATAGTGTAGACACCTTTGAAATAAATAGACCTACGCTAGTTGAAAATTAAATGATTGTGGTTCATTCAAATTTGTTGGCCTGATGGGCCCTGACCTAGTTTCAACATTAATTAGCAAAGCAGATCCCTACACTACTGGCCCTTCAAGCATCAATCCGTGGAGTGCAAATTGAATTCTCACCCGAAGCAGTATGGGGGGATGCAGGAACCAAGTTTTTTCACCCAGAGATGGTAGTGATGTCATTTTATACCATAAACCTTCCCTTGTGCATGTCAACAAGACTTTTAGGGCTTATTGATATAATTATCTTATTCATCCTTCAGACCTCCACGAAGGTCTATGATTGTCCTTCACATACCCCATATAGGCAGATAAGACACTTACGCTCCTATATAATTACTCTTTACTTCTAGTTTTTCCCATATTAGCTTAGGTATTAAATAACTTTGCATGAGTTAAGATGATCTTTGCGTAAACAGATATTCTTACTTGCATTCATATAACAAAGCAAACATATGGATTTGCGCATCAATACAACATTAAAACACAAACCCACTATTCATCATAACATAATCATATGCAGAAGTAAAAGAAATCATACATAGATAATTCTAGAATAATTCTCTTTATTTTTTCTTCAAATCTTCTTTAAAGACTCTAACCGCCATGTACACTTAGTTGCAAGGGTTTGTGCATTCAGATGTGGACTTCTACCCTAGGCCTCTATGCACATAGTTGCAGAGCCTATTGCCTGTGCTAAGACTCTTCTCTCTTAGCTCTCACAAACCCATCAATAACTCAAAACGTATCAAGACTCCACTAAACTGAACTGAGCTCTTCTAAGACTTCCCTTTTTATACAATCCCATGGTCTGCAGACCATGGGTGGATCTATTAAAACTGACACAATTTATATAAAATAAGGGAAAAATCCTTTGTTGACACTTTATATCTTCACACTCCGTGGGCACAAAGTGTGAAGAATCTACATTTCTTATACAAAACTTTAGCTTTTTTCCCCCAAAAATGGGCTTTTAACCCAAAAAATGACCTTGGGGTACCCGTTCCCAATAGGCCCCCAACAAAAATATGGTGACTTGCCCTTGAGTCACTCTGCTTCCAAGGATATCTTGTCACAAAGACCTCCTAGCTCCAGTTGTAGCATTGCAACTTCAGCAGCACTCTGCATCACCGCCTACTTAACTTGTTCCACCAGCTACTCCATTGTTGGTCCTACACTATCTATTGTGATTTGTTGTTGTGTTTCCTATAGGTTCATAAGCTTTCGTTTAATGGTGGTTGTGAGTACATAGGCTTCATCTAGCCAAGGCCCCAATCTAGCCTTTAGTACTACTTCCCTGCATTGTGTTGCGTCCACTTGTTCCTTTAGTGCCTTTACTTCCTATACTTTTGGTAACCTCTATGTAATGCCAATGGTGTGCAACATCTCTCTGACCTCATCGTACCTATGCTGCAATTCCCTCGCCTTGGTTTCTAATCTATACAGGTTGGGATCTTCCTGCAAATTGGTAACTACTTCGATCGACTGTTTGAAGAGTGCAGTGCAATCCTTCAATGCGACATCGATTGTTGAAACTGCATCTTTGATAGTAGCCTCACACTGCTCTTTGACCTCTGGTGGAGTTGAAGACTGGGCCTTCAAATAAAGCTCTATAATTGTAAGGTTTAGCTCAAACTGAACCTTAGCCAGCTCTATCTTGGCACCGCACACACCTACAATGAGCTTCTGAATTCTGGAGTCGACCGACGTATCCTCTCAGATATGTAGCTCCAGAACTTTTTTGCATGCTTCAACAGCCATGGTTGTGGTGTGCTCATTCTTCTTCGTAATCTTCTTAAGGATATCAATCACAAAGTCTTCTCTACAAACATCTAGGAATTATTAACCTTCGCTTGGCTAATCAAATTCAACGTGCGCTACTCTCAGGCACAAAGTTCCACGATAACACCATCTTGCAGGGTGTAAAGGGCTTCACTTCAAAGCATGCCAAAGTTCAACCCAACTCCTTTTAGAGTGTTGACGATGGCCCTATCAGCTTTCGCTTCTGCATTCAATGCTCCATCCAATAGTGCGACGGCCCAGGGGTCCATAGAGAGAACCATCTCCACTGCTTCTAAGGTCCTCGACAACAAACTAGTCGATGATGCGCTGCCCTGCCCTACACCAGTCTGAGTAGCCTGGATCTACAGCTCACATAGACCCATCTAAATGGCGACCATGTCTTGCTTATGATTCTATCCAAACTTCTATAGTAGTTCCATGGTTATGTCCCTTGCTGTGTCCCCGATGTCATTCAGATGACCCTCCGTTAAAGTGATCAAGTCAAGTGATGATTTACTAGCCTTGGACGTCTTTCGCAGCCCTTCTTTTTCCTGCTCCATAGTGTGCTTAACCGAGAATGGAGTAATCTTTGGGTCTGCATCACCCTGTCCTGATTGCTACTGTTCATCCTTTGTCTGCGGCTAAGGAGACTTCTAACTCTTGTAAAAGACATGCTCTTCCACATCTTCCTTCTCTTCTACCTACTCCCTACCAACGCGCTCTACTCTCACTTTTTCCTCAACCTCATTTTTCCTCCTTTTGGCCAACTGCTGCATCATCAATCGAGCCTCTTCCTTCATTTGTTTTCCTTTGGACTTGCTAGATCCCATGGATAAATCAAAGGTTGTGTGCCACTCTGCTGGCCAGTGATCAAGGATTGTTGCAATTGTTTCACGAGATATGGAAGATCATACCACTTGTTCTTAGGGTCCTTCTATGCCCGTATGGAGACACAGTGGAAGTCCACCTTGAACTGCACATATTCTAACAACTACTCAAGTATAGTTGATGATAGCCACAACTTATTGTTTATCGCATCGCAGATGGTCGATTCCATCATCACTCAAAATATCTTAGTGTCCTTGACCCTTTCGGGGTCTTTTGTGGCCAAGAAAGAAGTGAACTTCGCTCCTTCTAGTAGATCTGATGCAATCAAAGGAAACTGACTGTCCTTGGGTCATTCCGATGCAACCAGGACGATTGGTAGTAGAAGCCATGCATAATGGAAGGTCTTACTATGGTCTTCTTCTTTTCTCTAGTTCGCAAGGAACTCGGTACAAAGTTAGCACACCCAACTGAATTGTATGCCCTCTGCACATTGGGCCGCCAGTGACACAACTAGTGTCAGCACCTCATCTGTGCGCCACTTACGCATTATCTTCCCAGCGAAAATGTAGGTGGCTACCTTGACCGCGAGGTGAATTATGCTTGATATTGAGTAGTCATGTGGCTTCTTGGCAATCTTGAACTTATCCTTCATTCTCTTAGCGAGGTCGTACTTGCCCGTATTTCCACCAAATGCATTGGCTGGATTCATCCCCAAGTGCAGTAGCAATGTGATCCTATGGATCAACATATCTATGATCAGTATCATTTTTCCTAACCATAGGCACCTGTCATGTACCAAGAATAACAGTTGTTTTATCACTATCAAAGTTATGTGTGTGCAGTTGTAATGCAACACCCATAGTAGGTTCAACTGTCCTGCCTTGTCAATCCCTTTAATCCACTGCCTTAGCGCCAACGCGGTCACACCAGAGTGTTTATAGAAGACGTGGGTCATAAACATATTATTCACCAAGTGAGGGAACGTTCAGTGTCCATCAAGTACCAATCCTGTAACTTCAGATGTGGCACGTGCAGTAAGTACAGACCTTCGAATGTGATCTTGTCTGGTAGCAACGGTGCGTTGAGTAAGAATTTTCCCTCATCAGGGTCCTTTGGGACCTTGACCTTGCCTCAACATGGAGGAATGTATTATGGTAACTTGGAAATAGGGTCTACCCTCTAAATATAGATATCCTTTGTGTCCATCCCAGCGTCTTCCATGCCTTCATCAGATTGTAGGTCTACTACCTTTCCCTTCTCCTATGCAGTAGGATTCTCTTTCTTTTGGTGCTTCTGCGATGAATCGTGCACTAGAGGTGTTGCTTTTTGTTTGTCTTTCTTCAACTTTGGACCGCCCTTGGTAGGTGTAGGCTTGCCCTGGGTGACCTCGGTGATTTTGGTACTTCTGCGGGAAGCTCTATACTTGCGATATGAGGGGTATCTCCCTCAGATGCCATCGACCCTCCAGTACTTATGGTTTCCACGAGCACCGACATGAGGCTAGCAAGAAGCTCCTAGGTTGCTTTAGGAAACCTATCAAATACTGAAATAACCACCAAAGCCTCGAAATTATCAAGTTTCATGTGCACCTGATAGCTCAACACCTCAATTCTCAGAATGCAAAGTGTTTTTCATTGGGCAGCCATCTGTAATTTATAGGAAAATTCGAATTTGAATCCAATTTTCCCCCCCAAAATCCGCCCATAAATACTATATTGGCGATAGATTTTCAAATATCGTTCTCTTAAATTCTGACTTAAATGCTACCCCTCCACTCCACTTAGCCACTTTCCCATTGTCAACTCATGAACAGTGACCATAACATTCACTTTGTGGCTGCCCTGCATGGTCTCTCACCCTATAGCACATTTCCTTCGCGCTTCTTTTGATACTGTAATGTTACTCCTTTTCGCGTAGTCCCCCAGTCACATAGCTCTACAACTCAGGCAGTGTAGTTTATAGTCCAACACCTCCTTTTAGTTTCCTGGAGTGTTAAGACTATACTACCACCATATAGTCATCTGGCCAAATCCCCAATGTATGGATTCAATCAGCTGCCATTTACCTTCCCTGGAAATGGTTCTCCATTCAATTTCACCAGCTGAACTGCTCCACCATTGATAATCTCCTTGATGACATAGGACCCTAGCAAATGCATCCAAAATTTTCCTAGAAATTTATCGAACTTGCTATCATATAATAACACTAAATCATTTACCTTGAAGGCGCACTGTTTGATGTATAGATCATGCCATGCCTTTTCGTGCTCCTTTTGAACTTGATTGATTGAATCCAGCCAAAAATCTATCCCATTCTAGCTCTGCCAGCTGCACAAGCCTTTCTTCCAGGTCTTTGTGATCTGCCATTCCTATAAATTCCACTATGTGCAGACTAGGTACAATGTACTACATCAGCATCACAACTTCTATGCCATAAACTAATTCGGAAGGCATTTGTCCCATTAGATTTTTGCAAGTCATCCTGTAAGCCATAGCACCATGGGTACGTGAATATCCTAGTCATTTCTTTGTGCATTGCAAAACTTCTTCAGTGCAATCTCCAATATTTTATTAAATGCTTCAACCGTTCCATCAACCTGTGGTGATACGACATACTCTTTTGGTGATAAACTTGGAATTCCTTTGTCAACGCATTGATCGTCTCATTAAGGAAATGTGTACCATGATCGCTCATCAAGATCTTCGGGCAACCAAACCTAGTCAGTACATACTCAAAGATGACCTTTGTTGTCGTTGCCTCGATACAGTCCTTCACAGGATGCACCTTTTCCCATTTGGTCAAATACTCCATCGTGGTGATGATGTACCATGCACCCATCTTCTTTCTTGGAGGCTGAATTGGTCCTACAAAATCAATCACTCACTTCTCAAATGGTTGTAATGATAGTTGTGGATTTGGAGGCATCTCATCCCTCTGTGATGGCCTGCCCATCCTCTGACATGCATAACATGCCTTACAATAAGCATTGGAATCCTTATGCAACATCGGCCACCACAACCTAGCACATAAAATCTTCTGCGTTCTTACTTTTCCTATATAATTTCCTCCCGCAACTCCTCCATGGGCTTCAGTGAGGATGTTGCTTCGCTCAAAATCAGGCACATAACGTCGCAATATTTCATCTAACCCTATTTTATATAAGTGTCCTAAAATGATAGAAAATTCTTTTGTGCACACCACTAACTCCTTTTTTTTAGTAGTATACCCCTCCAGAGTTGTCGTCATTGCCACAAAGTGTATGATATCTTCAAATTGATTTTCCGCAACATGCACTAAAAAAATATGTGTGTCAGGTATTCCTTCTTCCAAATTAGTAGGCTCCTCTCTTGTTTCAATGTGCGACAAGTGATCTGGTTTGGAATTCAATTGTCCTGGCTTCATAATAAATTCGAAATCATATTCCTAAAATAATAGTAGCGATCTGCATATCTTTCCCCCCCACACAGGCTTGTTAACCAAGTACTTCAATGAAGAATGATCTATATACATCTTAAAGTGTCTACCTAGCAAGTAGTGTTTGAACTTCTGAAGCACATACACCATAGCCAGACCTTTGCACTCCATCGTTGAATAATTATTCTTAGCTTTAGAAAACCTCCTACTCGCAAACGCTATAGGGTGAGCCAACTGTCCCTCACCGGCTTGTGTCAGTATTTCCTTGAGTGCAATACTCAATGCATCCACATGCACATGAAATTCCTTCTTCCAATCTAGGAAGACTAAAATCAGCACGGTGACCATCTTTTCCATTAACCCATCTAAACATTGCTAACATTCTTCATTCCAGCAGAATGTAGTGTCCTTTTTTAGCAACTTCTCCATAGGCGTGATAATCTGGGCATAACTCTTAATGAAAATTCTATAATATCCTATATGCCCCAGTGTTGCACGCAGTTGTCTCACACTTCTTGGTGCCTCTAAGTCAATTATAACTACTATCTTAGCTAGGTCAGCCATTAATCCTTATCTGCACACCACATGGCTTAGCAAGATTTCGAAAGGAATACAAAACAAACATTTCTTCAAATTGAGCACTATATGATACCTTCAGCATGTGTCCAACATCAACCATAGACTAGCTACATGATGTTTCACCAACCTAAAAACCATCCAATCATCAAAGTATATCTCCAGAAACTTGCGAAGGAAGTCCTTAAACACCGTAACAACTACGCGTGAAAAGATTGCCGGTGCGTTCTTTAGTCCAAAAGGAATTACAGTATACTAAAAGAACCCCCACTTGGTAGCAAAGGTCATCTTACTTCTATCCTCCAGAGTGATCTTGATCTGATGGTACCCCGAGAACCCATCTGTGAATGAATATGCTTCTTGTCCTCCTACATTATCCAATACTTCATTGGTGAACGAAGTTAGAAAAGGATCATGCATGCAAGCATTATTTATGTTTTGCAGATCTACAAATATCCTTATTTCATCCTTCTGCTTCTTTTCCTGAACTACTATTGGGCTCACCTAATTGGACTCTTCTACTGGTTCAATAATACCTGCCACAAGCATTTTATCCAACTCTAAGCGGACCCTTTTTTTATACCTCAGATTGAGGTGGTAGGGCCTCTACTTGATTGGCTTCACATCTAGTTTCAACGTAGTTTTCATAAATCCTAGGTCCCCTATTATCCCCTTTACGTCTGAGAGCTTTGTAGGGAACAAATCTTGGTATTCGCAGAGCAATTCAATGACCTTATCCACTATTGCAACACCCCAGTATTCACCAATCTTTGCAAATTTTGGCTCTACCTCTATTCCAATGTTCACTTGTTTTCTTTAGTGGCATGGTGATATCTAGATTTTCAATTTGCATTCCTTCCACTTCACGGTGACCTTTAGTCTCTAGGATATTAATGTTTCTCGGGTCCTCATCCTCCTCTTCGATAGTCACATTATAGCACTCTAGCACATGGCGCAACTGGGTGGTCCAATATGATTGAATTGAGTCCATGGGGTCCTGTGGTACTCTAAAGGTTGTTGCCTTGAGTTCTTGCAATGCCTCATCAATACTTTGAAACCCACCCTCAAAGCTAAACTTCATCAATAACCCATATTGAAAAACGTCCCATTCTTTAGTGCCATGGTGGAGCTCTGTTTCCAAATACCAGTTCATCAGTGTTACCTCCAAAGTATGACAAAATATATGCACCCATTCAGGCTGAGGCTCCAGTCGATAAACCTTAGTCCATTTGGCTAGGTGATCTCGCAAGTCATTCCTTCCATCATATTTCTCTATTAGCCGAACTTATGGGTGACCAAACTACAATCTCATAATTTTTCTATAAATGCGCCAATCATCAAAATTGTCTTTGTGCATACCCCACCATCTCACAGGTGTAGCGCACAGTGCCCAATCTAAGGCCTAGAAGCGATGCTCCTTTGGCACTTTCCTTTCGAATGCATCCAAAAATTTATCGACATCAGTTAAACCATCATATTAATTCATAATTCTTACCTCCAATGATACATAGTGCAACGACTTTGTCATCATATTACAACATAGCGTAGATACTTCATGTAGTCGGTTCTTCAAGTGCTCCAACTCCTCATCTAAATTTGATGTGCAGGATATTTTGCAGTCTCAATAAATGCATCCATCTACTGTCGGATTCACCCATTGCTGATCTCGTGTCATTATCTTATAAATCTGGTCCAAATCATCATTGCTTACATAATCGCGAACTAGTTCAATATAGCATGGTCCTTCTGTAGGGTCTAGGGGCACTACTACATGGAGAGCTTTCTTCTCAAATATTATCTTCCACTTCTTCAAGTTGACTACCCCATTCACGTGAGTAGCCTAATCAATCCCAAGGAGCATAGGGTACAGATTGTTTTCATCCACAATCTCTATCACTTCAAAATCATCCAATGAACTCCCATCCTTAATATCAACTGCCACTCCCTCCAATCTTCCAATCAGGATAATTTTTTGTTGATTTTCCATTCTTAATTAAATTGGAGAGCACTATAGTGCAGGTCTCCCCATCCACTCTCAAATCTATTTAGGAAAAACATTCATGTCCAACCCAAGATCTAGAATAACATGATTCATCTCATATTCTCTTATTTGCACGATGAGCCTCATCTCATGCTCCATTCTTTTCTTATTCTTACCAATCTTCCTGACTACATGCGGTCTGTCAGCAGTTTTTTATTTTCCAGTGCACTTATTTATCAACTCCTATAATCCTTTCATAGACTTACTATCATGCAGCAGCTTCATGCATGTCTCCAAGAAAGTGGTAATCATAGATGGGTCCATCTCTTTAGTGGGCTTATCTTGACTTCCTGAGGTAGAGGCCTCAGTGAAGCTTTCCTTTTCTTCCATAAATGTTTCCTTTGCGTGCTCTAGATCAAAGCTAATATCCTTTTTTGGCACTTTTCATATCCATTCACCTTCCCCAGGCTACTTCCCCTTATCTTTTCTAGTCATCATTCCACTCTGCAGCACACTATTTACCTTAGGATCCTCCTCGCAAGGCTCCACTCTCATCATCTATAGGTTCTAAGTCGGTTGTTGAGGTTGCACCCCCTTTTCGCGTATCTTAGTTAATAATACAGGGAAATCCTTTATCGTATGGTCAAATTGAGTACAATATTGACATGACAGATGTGTCGAGTTCGAGCAGTCTTGCGTTCAGTGTTGCAGTCTTCCACAGTTGTAACAAATGACTTGTCCTAAAACTCTACCAGGACCTCCTCCACCTCGGCCTCATCCGAGCCCCTGATATTCACCTCACGCTCCCCGAATGCCTTATTCTAGAGGCCAGCTCTCTTCCTGCACGCTATATGCAGCTATTATATCCATCATTAGCTCATAACTACGTAAATTATGCTCATCATGACCTACTAATTGACAAAAGTTGCAGAAGAGTTATTGTGGTGTCTGTACAAATTTCTGTAGCAAATGGCAATGATCTATTGTATGTTTTTCCACTACCTGACAGATAGCACACCATAGCATGGGCCCTGTGCTTGGCCCTTCTAGAGCTTCCAGCCTCAGAGGCATTGGTCCCCTTGCTGCAACATAATTCGCGAAGACTGGACAATGATCTTTATCATGCCCTTGACTTTTGCACTTCAGGCACCAAAATGATTCACACACCTCTAGCCGAGTTGTTCTATCTTTCTTCAGACTCTGAAATTCTAAGAATAGGCTCTACAACTGCTCGTGTATCTACTAGACTCCTAAGTTATCATCTTTCATTAGTGTCACATGCAATCTCATTGCAATATCCAGGGCTTCTGCGTGGGTTCCAATCTTTTTCTATGATGAAGGAACCCTTAGATGAGGCAGGAGCGAAGCCACAAACCATTCACAGGGCTACCCATCCATAAGATTCATTTTGACTTCACGGATTGTGCACTTAAACCTCTGATCCAAATCCTAAGGTGTCTCACCAAGCTTCATCATGATCTCCTTGAATTCCAGAATTGACTGAGCTTCAGATTTGGGCCTATTGAATTCCTTATTTAGCGCAGTCTGAATATCTGCTAATGTAGCCATTAGATTATCAGTGCAGTAGTTAATATACCATGTTAGCACACATTCCTGCAAATCAGTAACCAATTTTGATTTCTTCACTTGCTCACCTATAATACCCTGAGATTCCATATAGCCTTTGTGATGAACCAAACTTGGTCTGGGTCCTCAGTTCTTGATCCCTTGAACACCAACAATTTTATTGAATTCACCATATTGGATGGTGGCAAAGGTGGCAGTGGCATCGGTGAAAGTGTATGCGGTGGAGCTGAAGATGGAGATGGTGTGGGTGGATGTGGTATTCACAGGAATACTTGTCTTATTAGTTGAAAAATGCTCTGTGGAGAAGCTTATGCTGCTTCCTCGTCGTCACTCAAAGGAGGTCCAATTAGCGGCCTATATTCAGGGCCTCCTTTTCCTCTATTCCTGAATATCTTTCCACTTCACGTAGCTCCAAACATCAAGGTAGATGCATAAACCTCTTTTCACAGAAGAGAATATTAATCCAAGTATTTAAAGACCTTAAATAATTACCTCATGGTTCTTTGAAGGAGCGGCGCTTTGCTTCGCTGTAACTGACCGAAGTATCGACCACAAACTCTGTCACAAATCCTGATACAATCAAACCAATGATTGACAACGTGTGTGATCTTATCTTTAGAGGCTTCTAATCTCCACACTAACTCTGGGTTCCAAACTATTGGACCATTAAGCCTCCGCCTTCCTTGGTTGTTTTCCAATTTTGCGATCCTCTCGTATAATTTGACCAGGAAGGAACATAAGAAGATTTTGTGTATCTCTGAATATAGTTATCTATCCAATCACTATTCTTTCGTCAATCATGGATTCCTATTTTCCTGCACGTGAATTCATGGATCTTTTTATCCAACCAGTCTTCAATCTCCTTCTTAGTTGGATTCTAGTGATGCGACATCACACATCTCTTTATGCAGATCCCGGTCTTTGGCAAGATAACCTTTTGTTGGCTTGATGGGCCCTGACCTAGGTTCAACATTAATTAGCTAAGCAAATCCTTACACTATTGGCTCTTTTGACATCAATCCATAGAGCGAGGACTAAAGTCTCACCTGAAGCAGTATGCGGGGATGTAGGAACCATGTTTCCGCACCCAAAAATGGTAGTGATGTCGTTTTATACCCTAAACCTTTCTTCGCGTAGGTTGATAAGCCTTCTAGGGCTTATCAATATACTTCTCTTATCTGTCCTTTAGACCTCCGCGAATGTCTACAATCGACCTTCTTGTACCCTAGATAGGTAGATCAGACACTTATGTGCCTCTATAGTTACTCTTTACTTTTTGTTTTTACCCAGATTAGCTTGTGTATTGAACAATTTCACATATGTTAAGATGATCTTAGTGTAAACAAATATTCTTACTTGTGTTCATATAATAAAAAAAACATATGGATTCATGCATCAATACAACATTAAAACATAAACCCAGTATTCATCATAACATAATCATATGAAGAAGTAAAATAGATCATACACAGATAATTCTAGAATAATTATCTTTATTTATGCTTCAATTCTTCTTTACAGACTCTAACCACCATGCACACTCAGCTCTAGGGGTCTCTGCACTCAACTGCAAACTTCTACCCTAGGCCTCTATGCACACAGCTATAGAGCCTCTTTCCTATGCTATGAATCTTTGCTCTTAGCTCTAACAAGCCCATCAATAACTAAAAACATATCAAGACTCCACTGAACAGAACTAAACTCTTCTAAGACTTCCATTTTTATACAATCCCATGGTCCGGTCTCTTAAGGCTGACACAAGTTACATAAAAGAAGGCTGGAAGCCCTTGTTGACTCTTTACATCTTCGCACTCCACGTCCAAAAAATGTGGAGACTTAATGTTTCTTATAAAAAAATTGGGCTTTCCACCCCAAAACTTGAGCTTTTAACCCCAAAAATGACCCTAGGGGGCCTATTCCCAACAAAATTGAATAGTGATTAAACCGACACAACATTTTCGCATCATTGTCAGTGAAGGCAGTTGACAATACAGTCAGTCAGTGTGTTTGTTTAGTATAGTGTTTCTAGTCCATAGATGTTGGGCGATAATATGAGAGGTAATAACCTATGTATCACTCTAACATACCCGAGCAGTCTCACCACTGTGACCATTAGAACACTTAGGGTGTGTTAACTTTTGAATTTCTTTTTTCTTTTATTTTCTTTCAGAAGTGTCCTTAGTCTTATGGATGCTGGGTAGTAAAATGAGAGGTAAGAACCTATGCATCACTCTAACATACCTGAGTGGGCTCACCACTGTTATTACTGAGGAACTTAGAGTGTGAAATAATTACACATAGGGTCCATGTGTAGAGTGTATGAAGATAAGGGACACGAAACATAATAACTCTAATAAACCTATAGGAAAAAGGGGTCATTAAAGGAACAATAAAAGCAAATATTTAGGGAGGAAAACATTCATTCAAGAATTAATTTCAAAAGCTGAGAGAGAAAAATCAAATTCATAGAAGGATACAAGAAAAGCAAGACCATAAAAAGTAGTTACTCCCATATTAATCTCAAAAGAATTTGGTTCCTCCGTCTTAGGACCTCATCACCCTCAAACTAGTATATATACTCTCGAGACTATAGATTCAATTCGAGAACAACACGAAGAAACTAGTGGCCAGGCCTTTGGGTCTAAAGGGCAAGGGGAAACCAATGCGGAGCACCTATAGGTAGAACTAGAAAATTTTTCTTTTACTTATCAATATCAAGATTCAGGCAGTGCTGTGAAATAGCCAACCATAGAGAAACCTATGTAATCATCATCTTCGGGAGGGGACTCATCAAAACAAGAAATAGGGGAGTCTACAATGGAAGGAAATAAAACTATAACAATGATAATCCAAGGAATGATGCCACTGATACCACCTTTTAGTTCCCAATAAGTGATATAAAGGGCAAAGCTCCAATGAAAAACATTCCCTTATCAACTCTTCCATCTTTTCAAGGAATGACTATACAAGATCCTGATACATTCTTGTTTGAATTTGATGTCCTGTGCAAGAGCTATGATTATAGTTTAGATGTTGACAAGATGAAATTGTTCCATGCTACTCTAAAGGGAGAAACATTGAGATGGTTCACAGGATTGGGATCTGCTACTATTTAGACATGGGGGGGAGATGAAAACTACCTTTCTATCAAAATATCAGGACTATTGTTGGACCAAATACTTGAGGGAAGAAATATTCAGGATGACATAAAAAGAAGAAGAAAGCTTGGAGGATTATGTGGAGCAATTCCACTATAATCTACAGATATCTAAACATAGTGATTTGGATCCGAAGATCCTGAAAACTATATTCATACGGGGAATGAGAGATGACTGCTTGGATACATTGAATATGTTGAGGAAGAGAGACATATCTCAAGAATCATTTGATGAGATAATAAAAAATTCCTTAAGATTCTTGAGAGGATCATCACAAGGAAGAAGCATGACATGAGACGCCTCCATTTGAATACAAAAATATGCAAAGGGAGGTGTGTTCAGAGCCGAGAACGAGAACCTATTTGAGAATCTTAAAACTGACCTCCTGAGTACTTTATCTACCCAACTAACAACTGCACAAGTAAAAGAGGAATAGGATGAAGCCGAGAAAGCTTTGACTATATTCTACCCGAAATGTAACAATAAACATTCCTTGAGGGATTGTAAATTCGACAACATCAACTTGTGCAACATTTGTGATTTGGAATATTCTACAGGATATTTTCTATAGCTTCTAAACTAAAATTAATGCTTAAAGAATCAAGTGAGGAATTCTAGTACTCATACTTCATTAGATCCAGGAAGCCCTAGCAACCATAATCATAAGGTATGCCCCAATATTTTTCTTTTAATCCATGGAATAATGTATATAACGCACAACAAATTCCATGACAATATTCTACACCCCCTCTAGCTTAGTTTTCCTCGCCATGGAACCATTGGTCTCCCTCTCCACCTTTTCAATACCCTCCATCATAGCCATATTCTTGGCCCAAAAATTGGAGAGAAATTCTTTAGGTCTGGCCCCTCCTACATTACCAATGCAACACAAATTACAGCTGCCACCTCTCTCAACACTTGCTACTACACCTCCCATATGACCACAATTACCCGTAAAACCTAATCCTAACCCAAATAATAACGAAACCTAGGCTATAGAAGCTCCCGCTTCCTTCCAAAATTAATACATCACTCTCATTTAATGTAATGAAATGCATCTACAATCGGGAAAAGTAGTAAAAACCTCTCATGTCATCACTGAGGAAGAATGTGAATCTCCTAAGGGTGGTCCTGTGGACTCTCACAGGGCTACTATGACAGGTAAAGGTAATGTTGTTACATCTATAACAATTAATCCGAGTAATATTCGTACATATATCATCTGACCCAACTATTACAATAACTAAGCACCCCCTATATCTGCAAAGATTATCAGAAACTAGGGTGACTTCACAACCTAAATCCAATTTTCTAAGAGTGTTGAAAAATCTACAGGTCAGGATTCCCCTACTTCAAGCTATCAAGGACGTTCCCATATATGTGAAAATAGTAATGGACCTGTAAATATGGAAGGAAGCCTAAAGACCCTGTCACTATCCATTTGATGGGGAAATTATCAGAATTAATGATTGGTCAATTGTCATTGACTAAATATAATGATCTAGGGAATCCTACAGTTACCATTTACATTGATGGGACACCCATCCCATATACACTAATTGATTTTGGGGCAACAATTAACATAATGAAAAAATAATTATTTACCATTGTAGGTTTGAATGGGCTGAGACAAACACCTACTATAGCTGAATTAGCAGACAGGTTCTGTGTTAAGCTAGAAGGAGTATTAGAAGATGTAGTTATTACAGTGGATTCCTGGAGATATCCAACATATTTTCTTATCTTCCAACCCAAATAAAATTTAGAGGGGCATCCCTTTATCCTCAGAAGACCCTAGTTGGACACTGGAAATGCATTTATACATTGTAGGTCATGCTGTATGACAATTTTAGATGGACATGATATGAAAAAACTCAGCCTTTATCTCCCTGCAAAACCAAGTAGGGAGCTAGGAAACCCTTTGTGGGATGAGCTTGAACCCAAATCAAATATCTCCCAGCCACTTCTTACCCTCGGTAAATTCCAGTACTTTAAAGATGAGATAGAAGACAATATTATAAATGGTTTTATCAGTAATCCTATTTCTGTCACTTCTATTGAGAACATAGGGGAGGAAGAGGTTATGGAGGATTTGAGCTTCGAACATATGAAGACCACTCCAAACATCAATAACATCCTGGTTGAAATAAAAACAGGTAAACATCTAAATGTTAACCCAAACTTCACTCCCAAACAAAAAACAATTCTATTGCAGCTGTTACAGAATTATAAAAAGGCATTTGCACGGGATTACACAAATATGAAATGAATTCATCCTAGACTGTGAACCCACCATATCTATTTAAAAGAGGTTTGCAGTCCAATTTGACAATCGCAATGACGTATGAACCCAACACTTAAGGGGGTAGTCAAAGAAGAGTTGCAAAAAATCCTAAATGCTTACTTCATTTATCCAATTTCTGATAGTTATTGGGTATCCCCACTTTTAATTGTCCCTACAAATAATGGCAAGTGGAGAGTCTTTGTGGACTACAACTTAACAAGGCCAACCAAAAGGACCATTTCACTTTTCTATTCATAGATTAGATCCTTTACACCATGTCTAGAAATAAATTCTTTTCATTTCTAGACATGCTTAGTGGTTACAATCAGATATTGATTTCCCCAGAAGATCAGGATAAAACCACCTTTACTTGCCCTTGGGGAACCTTTGCATACAAATTTCTTCATTTTTCACTATGTAATGCCCGAGCAACTTTACAACGACTGAGATTGGGGATATTATCAGATATTTTGAATGACTCTTTAGAAATATTAATGGATGACTTTACACCTTATGGCGATTCTTTTGAAACAACATTACTTAATCTTGAAAAAGTATCAGAATAATGTGTACAAACTAATGTTGCTTTAATTACAGACAAATGTCACATGATGATGAATGAAGGAATTATGCTGGGACATTTTATCACTTCTGATGGAATTAAAGTAGCGCCAACTAAAATAGAGGAAATTTTGAAAATTCCAATGCCCCTTTATTTTCTCTACTTATTAAAGATATGGAATTTGTTTAGACCGAAACATGCGAGAAAGCATTTATAGAACTGAAAAAGTGTGTATGAGAAACCCCTATTTTGTGAGGAGAAAACTAGTGTTTGTCATTTAATATAGCCACCGATGCATTTGATACTATCGTGGGAGATGTGTTGGGTCAGCTAGAGGATAGAAAACCATATGATATCTACTACATAATTAAGAATTTGACTCCTTCTAAACTAAACTAGACGGTGACACAAAAATAATTTCTTGCAATAGTACATTCCATCAACAAATTTCAACACTACATTACGTAATATCAAGTGTTTGTGCATATTGATCACTCTTCCATTCATTTCCTAATGAATAGACTAGTCACTAATGGTAGGATTACGCATTGGTTATTGTTGTTACAGTAATTTGACATAACAATCCTAGATAAACATAGGAAAGATAATGTAGTGGCTGATTTTCTTTCTAGGCTGATTGTTGATAATGAATGCATTCATGTTGAAGATTATTTTCCCGATGACTATCTCTTTTCTATTTCAACTCACTCACCATGGTATGCAGACATCGATAATTATCTTGCTATAAGAATATTCCCACAACACATATCCTAACACAAGAAGAAAATAGTTATTCAACAAAGTGCAATTGTTGGCTTAAGGGGGCCTAACCCAAGCTCAAAGTTAACCACACCAACCAAAAAACCCTAACTGTTGGCCCTTTTGGAAACAACTTGCATAGTGCAAGTTGCAGTCTCACCAAAAGCACTATTGGGGGATGCTAGAACTAGGTTTCTGCATCAAGAGACCATGTGATAAGTAATTTGAAGCCCTTCTAGCTTAGATTTTCCTTTGCGCATATCTATTTCTTTCTATGGCCCACTACTACAAATTTTCTCGGATGGATTTCAGACCTTTGTGAAGGTCTACGATCAGACTTATCAAAACTAAAAGAAGCAGACTAACAACTTTCACGTTGTAAATAATAACCCTAGATCTACCTTCGTGCAAATCTACCCTCTTTGAACAATTATCATAATAGATTTAGCTAATTCCTTGACAAAAGCATGTCATTACTCATTTCATGCACATATATTAAAGATTTAACATATTCGTGTAGTAATTACACTTTATTCCATAAAAAACAGATCATTGAGAAACAAGGCATAAGCTTAACAAAATTAAGAACAAGGCACAAATGCAATAGATTCGGTCCAAAATCAATCTTTATTAGGTTCAGTGTTCAAATTACAGATTCTTCCACCCTGCGCACCTAGCTGTAGGGTCCCGCACACTCATTTGTGGACCTGCCAAGGTCTCTGCACACTCAACTGCACTAGCCTTCCGCTTTGAACTAAGTACAATAAAATAGATCTTTCATGCCTTAGCACTTTCCCTTAGACTTGTTCTTCCAAAAATTCTATATTCTCTAGACTCACTATGACTCAAATATGTATAGCCTTTCTATTACAGTACCATGGTCTGCATCCTATGGGTTAGTCTTGGTACCAACCTATCACTTACTGATACAAGGGGCTAAAGCCTCATTGACTCCTACTTAGTTTCACACTCCTCTTCTACATTTTGCGGAGACTTTACATTCTTTACAAAGTTCTATTAAAAAATTTATTAACCTATCCCAATAGGACCCCAACACAAATATGGTGACTCACCCTCGACTCACTTAGTTGGCTCCTCAACTTTGCGGCAGAGCTCACTAAACTGTTTCTTTAATGCCTTTAGCCTCGGGGTACTTTTTACTGCAACCTTCTTCACTTATTTGACCAACTTTTCAGTAGTTGGTCCCTCTATCACTAACTGCATCATTCGATGAGTCTTTTGTAGATATTTTAACTTCTCCTAAATGGTCTGAGAAATTTGGCTGGCCTCTTCTATCCAAAGTTGAAGCCAAGCCTTTAACACTGATTCTTTTTGTTGCAATTCCTACACTTGTGCCTGTATCAACTTCCCTTGTTTTAGGTGTGTGAAGCATTGGACTAGCACCAATGTGCATGCAGTCACCCGGATTTCATCATACTTCTCTTGGGCCTCTCTCATTTCTATGCTCAATGTTTGTAGCTTAATGTCTTCCTGCGAAGTATCCCATAATTCCATGGCCTAGTTAAAGAGAAAATCGCATCCTTTAACTACAATATCCAATGTATTCATATGTTTCTTAATGGTTGAACTACGTTTCTCCAAGACCTTTAGCAGAGTCGTTGACTATAGCTTCAACTGTAATTCTGTTATCTTCATCTAGATGTCAAATGTGAAGTTTCCTATCTCATCCTTTGATGCACGAACCATAGAAGACAATTTCTTGATCTTCATTGTAGTTGCAGCATCTTCTGGAATATTTAAATTTGGGACTAAATTGCACACCTATGAGATTCTTGTTTCAAGGATCCGATTTCACACTTCTAGCTCTTCCTTTGCTTTTAGAGCCTGAGCCTTCTCAGCAAACATATGTTCATTTCTTACCTTAAATTCGCTGATCACTGCAAGTGCACACTAGTCTTGGATCCTAAGCTCATCTGAGACCCCCTGATTGAGTGATGGAGAGTATGAAGTGGTAGCATGGCTAATTTCACCTCGATATCTTTGATCGTGCTTAGCAAAGTGTAGTCTTGCTTTGTTCCCACACGAATTGATCCTTCTAGTAAGGATATGACTCTAAGTTCCAGAGTCTATTCTAGCTCCAATACTTTCTCGCTCCCTTGTCCTAAGCTCACTTGCACCCTGCTCACTTGCACCCCACTTGCTTGCCCAATGCTCACCTGAATTCTTCCTATTTGGATCTGTAGTCCATGCAGATCCTTTAGGATGCTCCCTAGCATCTGCATGTATTGTCATTCAAATTTTTTCCATAGCTCTGTTGTTGTTTCTCTGACTTTGTCCCCAATTTCATCGAGATCCCCTTCTGTGAGGATCATTGGGTCAATGAGTGCTTCTTTATATGATTTGTGCTTCTTCCTTTACTGGATAGTTGTCTCCTTATCGCGTTTCTTCAATGTGAAGGGTGTGCTCTGCTTGTCTCCACCATCTCCACCTTGCTTCGACAGTTCCTACTCCTCAGTATGCTGGGAAGTCGATGCTTCGACTTCCTCTGTGTTAGTGTGCTCTATCTCAGCACGCTCTTTTGCAGTGCACTCTTTTTCAAATGCTGCCTTAGTAGTAGCTTCTTTCTTTCTCTGCTCGACCAATTCTCATGCCACTTTCTATGTTACTTGTTTTAACTTCTACGCAACTGAGCTTTCTCTACCCTAACTGGTACCTACACTAACATCCGTGGGTTTTTTCCACTCTATTGTCTAACTCCCCACAATTTCCTACACATATATCTCTAAGAATAAGTATGGAAACTTCTACCATATATGCTTAGGGTCCCACCTCACCCTGATTGACAAATATGGAAGTCGGCCTTAAACTCCATCAAGGAAATCAATTGCTCGAACAAGGTTGGAGACAATCTTGGATGCTGATTGATAATTGTGCGGAGGTCCATTTAAACTAATATCCAAAAAAAATTAGATTCCTTGATCCTTTCTGGATCCATTGTCAGCCACAGCAAAGCAAACTTCACTGCGTTTGGTAATTTTTCCTCCAGCGAAGGAAACTTACTATCCTCCGGTAGGTGCCATGCTACTATTAAAATTAGCAACATGATCTAGACATAGTGAAAGGGCTTTTCATCCTCCTATGCTTCATGGAAATTCATGAGGAATTACTTACATAAATATTCCACCTAATTGTATTGTCCTCCGTTTGCGCATTGGGCAGCCAAAGACACCACTGGCACCGAAACTTCATTTGTGCCACATTTCCTCATAATCTTTACTGCTAGAATTTGGGCGCAAACTACACCGCCTAGTCTTGGATGGAGTGGATAGAATATCTGCATGACTTCTTAATCACCCCAATCTCATCTTTCATCTTATCCGCCAACTCTTTTTCTCTACTTTTCCCTCCAAACTCCTTGGCAGCGTCTACCCCTTTGTAGGTTAACTTCGTAATCCTATGGATGATAATATCAGTTATAGGGATGGGTTCTATGAGCCATAAGCACCCATCATGCACCAGTGTGAGCATATGGTGCACACACACAATGTTGATAATTGATTAGTGGAAGTGTGATATGCAAAGAATGTGCAACAATCTGTCCTGCTCAACACCTTTAACCCATTTCATGGGTTCCAGCCGCATAACCCCGGTTTCTTCATAATAGATCTTCGTCATGTATTTTTTAGTATCTGAGTGAGGGAACTTCTCATGGTCAGCGAGATCCAAATCCTCCATCTTCAACACTAGAATCCTCATTAAGTCTGCGCCTTCAAAAACGACCCATTCTTGCAACAGTGGTGTTCAGACCATAAATTGTGCCGAGTCTAGGTCTTTCATTACTTTCATTTTTCCTTTTTTTCAAGGGATATACTCTAGTAGCCAAGTGATAGGTTCGCCCTCCTCAACATCTAACTCCTCCACATCATCGTAAAGTTCTTCTACCTCCAAGTCCATGATTTTCTCTCACTTCTTATCCTTCTTCTCCTTCTGCCGAACCTCTAGCTTCTTCCTTGGTGAATGCATCACTGTTACAAATTGCTTATGCTTCTCCTTAGTAGTCGATTGGTTCGGCCAAGGTGACCTCGACACTATAGGCACAGAGGGCATATATTCCATGCTCATTATTTTAGGGGTTGCCACATCGGAGACAACATCTTCAGAAACAACTTCTGTGGGATTTGTTGCAGTCATTCGTTCAAAAAAAAGTTGACAGGCTTCTGCAGAGAGGTTTGTGAATGATGGTCGTGAGAGGAGTTATTCATAGTCTTCGAGCTTCATAAAATTAAAAAAGTAAGGCTCACAAACAATTCTCAAAATGAAAAGTGTTCTTCGGTGGACCAACATGCCCAATTTAATTTATAGGAGGTTTTGAATTCAAATTTCACTGTTCCCTCCATTTTCGGATCATAAATGTGTCTTTGGTCGTAGATCTCAAAATATTTTCGCCATAAATGGCGCCTACCCACTCCTCTTAACATGATTTTTTTCCATCAAATTGTGAATAGTGAGTCCAACAACTACTTTTGGACACATCTACATGGTACCTCCCCTTGTGGTGCAGCTCATCCAACGTAGCTTCACCTATCCAACTCCTTTCTTTCATCACATAACCTCCTTACTATATTTTTCTCCACTTCAGCTAGTGTAGTTTATAGTTCTGCAATCCCTTGCAGCTACCTAGATTACTAAGACTGCTTTTCTACCATGTAGTCATTGCATAGAGAAAGGATCCCCTGTATAGAACTTCAGCCTAGTTCCATTCACTTTCCCAGGGACTGACTACCCATTTAGCTTCACGAGTTGAACAATGCCACCATCCATGATTTCCTTAACAAGATATGGCCCGAACTAGTGCATTTGAAATTTCTCTATAAATTTTGTGAACTTGCTGCCATATAGAAACACTAAATCATCCACCTCAAAAGTGCGCAGCTTAATATGCCTATCATGCCATGCTTTCTCATGTTGCTTTCGCACTTGCTGGTGAAATCCTACATGAAAGTAGTCCTCTTCTAACTCCATCAGCTATGCTAGTCGGTCCTCTGAGGTCTCGTGATCCGCCATCTCTGTCAAAGCTACAATACAAAGACTTGGCACAATATACTACATAGGCAACACCGCTTCAATCGCATAGACCAACCTAAACGATGTTTGGCCTATCAACTTCGTGCAAGTCATCCTATATGCCCATACTACTACTAGTACGTTCATATCCCAATTATTCCTCTCCACATTGCAGACCTTTGTAAATGCATTCTCTAAGATTTTATTAAATGCTTCCACTATTCCATTTTCCTATGGGTGATAGGGCATACTCTTTTGATGATACACCTAACATTCTTGAAGCATAGTGCTTATCATTTCATTCAAGAAGTGTCTACCCCTACCACTCATCAATATCTTAGGGCATACAAACCACACTAACACATATTCAAACAAAAACTTCACAGCGGTGGCAACTATACAATCCTTCATTGGTTGTGCTTCCGCCCATCTAGTTAAATACTCTATTATAGTAATGATATACTACGTGCTCATTTTCTTTCTTGGTGGTTGTATTGGACCTATGAAATAAATTGGCCCATTTATCAAATACCTGCAACGAAACTTGAGGATTTAAAGGCAATTCATCTTTCGCGAAGGCTTTCGCGTCCTTTGGAAATCATCACACACCTTGTAGTATGCCTTAGAATCCTTATGTAATGTCGACCACCACAATTTAGCATGCAGAATCTTCTACGCAATCACTTTTCTTTTGTAGTGTCCTCCCATTGCTCCACTATGTGCTTCGGCGAGTATGCTAGCATGTTCAAATTTTGGAACATACCTTCGCAGTATTTTATCAGTTCCCATTTTACGTAAGTGACACAAAATCACTAAAAAATTTGTAGAGAAAACTACTAATTCCTTCTTCTTCCAAACAGAATATCCTTCTAGAGTTGTTCTTATGGTTGAAAACTGAATGATATCATCAAAATGGTCATCCGCGACTCGCACCACAAAGAGTTGCATATCAAGCATTCCTTCCTCCAAACTATTTGTTTGTTCACCCGTTTCAATCCTTGACAGATGGTCAGGTCCTGCAATTAGCCTTCCAAGCTTCACAACCACTTCCAAATCATATTCTTGAAACAAAAATAACCATCAGCAGATCCCCCCCCCCCCCAACACAGGCTTATTGACCTGGTACTTTAGTGGGGAGTGATCTGTATACATTTTAAAGTGTTCACCCAACAAATAATGCCTAAATTTTTTCAGCGCATAGACCATCACTAACCCTTCGCGCTCTTTAGTGGAATAATTCTTCTTAGTCCTGGATAATTTGATGCTCACAAAGGCTATTGGATGATCAATTTCTCCTTCTCCTGCCTATGTTAATACTGCACCGAGAACAATACAAGAAGCATCTACATGCACATGGATTTATTTCTTCTAGTCTAGAAACATCAAAATAAGTGTAGTTACCATCTTTTCCTTCAAGACATCCAGATTGTGCTAACATTCTTCATCCCAACAAAACATCATACGTTTCTTCAATAATTTTTCCATCGACGCGGTTATTTGAGCATATGCCTTGATAAACTTTCTATAATATCCATTGTGCCCCAAGGTCGCATGCAACTATTTTACATTCCTGGGAGCTTCCAACTTCACAATCATAGTGATCTTCGTGGGGTCCACCATCAATCCCTGCTTACATACTACATGGCTAAGAAAAATTCCAAAGGGCACACAGAATATGCACTTCTTCAAATTTAGCGCAATCTGATACCTTCGAGATGTATCCAACATAAGGCACAGAATTGCAAAATGACACTTTACCAACCCAAACATAGTCCAATCATCCAAATAAACCTCCAAAAACTTATGAATAAATTCTTTAAACATCGTGATTACTACCTGTGAGAAAATTGTAGGCACATTCTTCAATCCAAATGGCATTACTATATATTGAAAGCAACCCCACTACATCACGAAGGTTGTCTTTCTTCAATCTTCCAGCACAATCATTATTTGATGGTATCCCAAAAAGACATCAATAAACGAATAAGCCTCCTATCCTCCAACATTATCTAATATTGCATCTATAAATGGTGTTGGAAATGGATCGTTCATGCACGCATCATTCAACTTTCTTAGATCTACGCATATGCTGATTTCACCTTTTTGCTTCTTCTCTTGGACAACCACTGGGCTTACCCAATCGAATTTCTCCACTATTTCAATAATACCAGCATACAAAATCTTATCAAGCTCTTGGTGCACCTTTTCTTTATACTTTGGATTTAGCTGATAAGGTCTTTGCTTAACCGGCTTCACATCCAGTTTCAACGCAATCTTCATAACACCTAAATCTCTGATGATTCCTTTCAAATTTGAAAACTTTGCTGGGAATAGATCTTGGTACTCGCACAGTAGTTCGGCCATCTTATTGACTGCACCTTCTTCCCAATAGTCTCCTATATTCACGAACCTAGTCTTTGCTTCTATTCCAATGTTGACTTGTCTAGTTTTCAAGGGTTTTGATATATACGGGTTCTCAGCTTTCGGTCCTTTGACCTTGTACCATCCCATTGTCTATGAAATGCATGGAAAATTTTAGGGGTGAATTTCCGCCCTTAGGCGAAATTAAGGGGTTTTAAATTTTTAGTCGGCAAATATTTTGTATCATAGTACATTTTTACAAATGGCCTCAAATAACCCACCTTATTTTAAGGGAGAGGGTAAAAAAGGTAAATATAGCCCTTGAAATTAGGAGTTACAACCTTCCATTCACCCTAATTTTCAAGAATAGGTTTCATTTAAGTGAATCCTATGGGCCAAATACTATATTTATAAAAGAAGTATGGTAAATTAATAAAAATATAAATAAATGAGAGGTATGGTAAATAAATAAAACATTTTTTATATTTACTCCATAAGTCACCTTATATACATGCAAGGTTGTAAACAAATAAAAACATAATAAAATGGAGATATGGTAAATAAATAAAACCTCTTTTTATACTTACTCAAAAGGTATGGTAAATAAATAAAAATATAAATAAACTATACGTATGGTAGATAAATTAAACCTCTTTTTATATTTAGTCCATAACCCTCTTTCCATTTATGAAGGCTCAAAAAAGAGGTTTTATTTAAGTGAATCCTATGGGCCAAATATCATATTTGTAAAAGAGGTATGGTAAATTAATAAAAATATAAATAAACGAGAGGTATGGTAAATAAATAAAACATTCTTTTATATTTACTCCATAAGTCACCTTATATTTACGAAAGCTCAAAAAATGTGTTATATTTAGGTGAGACCTATGGATAAATTACTATGGGCCAAATAACATGGGCAAGATTATTATTAATACCATGCAAAAAAAACATTATTAACTATAATGTTAGTACTAATAAAAATAAAAATGGCACATGGTATTGACCCATAGCCTATTTAAATGGGGGAATTAAACTAGCATAGATCCATCTTTACTCTTGATCTACTAAGCCCTGAGAGGGATCAAATATCATGATATACAAACTAGCATAGAGTGAAAAAATATTTGATCCCTCTCAAGGCTTGGTGGATCAAGAGTAAAAATGGATGTTGTAATTTAATGTATGTTAAACATTTTAACTTGGTTAAAACTAGCATTTGCACCAGACGTTGCAAAGAAAACGCCGTAAGGCAATAGATAACATATAACACTATGTAAAGCAATCGATAACTTATAACACTATGCAAAGCAATCGATAACATATAACACTAATTAACGCTTCTTTGCCCCACCACCTCCGAGCTGGCACCCGCTGTGCTGGCAACCAACACCCGCGCAATTTCAAACAATCCCTCGCGCCAAACATTCATTTGCTCCATTTGCACAACTGGAACAGGTCCTCTCGAGCATTCATTTCTCCTGTTCACGGTGCTTGCTCACCTCGTAGGTCCACCCGCGGTGCTGAATCCCGGCAGGCTATGCCCTAGGCATAAGGTAAATTATACTCTGTGAACAATGACATCCACCATTTTGGCGGGCACCCAGAAGGCCCATGCATACGAATCCCACCCCGTGCTGCTATAAATTGTCTGCATTGGCAGCTCCCAGCGTCTGGCGAAACAGATACATTCAAGGTCTCCATTTGGGTGCAGGTTCGTGTGACGTTGAAGGTGTTTTCCCATTGCATCGTAATCAGTTACTAGATTTATAACGAACCACTTAGCCATTCAGACATCTTCAATAGTTTTTAGGACATGATTTAATGGTTAATAGTTAAGTAGGTAGGTCTAATCCCGAACAAAAGTATATATATCTGAAAACTGCTTACAAAAAATCTGGAAGCAAGTCAATTATTTACACAACAGAAACTTGAAAAACACAGATGATGCCATAATGCCACTACACAACATATGCCCAAGAGCCAGTAAGACATGTTTCCTTTCTAATTTATGGCAAACTATACTTTAGGAACTATTGAAACTGTAGAAAACTTTGGAACGTTAAGAAGGAATTCAACAGTTAAATAAGCCACCTTTGATGCAATACATGAGCTTCCAGTGTTGGTTGGCAATTTGACTTCTATTAATCCTCCAGACAAAACACCTTCGATGCTATTTATGAGCTTCTAGTGGTGGTTGGCAGTTTGACTTCTATATTATCATTCTCCAACAAATGTGAATCAATGATTCAGACTTTGATTCCATGTTGACCCATTTCAATTCCCAAATAAAAATGTATTACAAATCTTGGCAGCCCAAATTAACTTAGGCATTGTTTACGAAGGTACCATGTGGTGATTGTGAATCCAACCTCCACTTCAATGACTTATTCCTTTGTGAGGTCCCAACATGAATCCTAGACTGTTCTCTTTTTCCAAGGTAATGGTTATCAGAGTCTAGTGACTATCAGTAATACAAAGTGTTGGAGTTGATATTATTCCCTTGAGAGGTCCCGACATGAATCCTGGACCATTTGTCTTCCTCCATGGTAATGATTATCAGACATGTGAATTGTCAACCGAACAGTGAAGTTTACAAATCACAATTGTTGACAGAATGTAATCCAATTCAAAATGTGATGCAAGCCCTGGAAGTGTTTTATAAAACCAGAATTCTATACAGGGTATGATCTCTATAACTAAATCCTGATCACAACATAAATTCTGAGCTCAGTTAAGATCAGTGAAGAATCTATCAATATCTTAACTGGAAACAAATTTTGTTTTTGGTTGTGATGATTGCCCGTGAACCAGTGAGACTCCTGTATCATTTTGCATAACATAAAAACCCTGTTTACATTGATTCTGCTGTCAGAGGACAACATCTCATGTGTGACAAATCATTCTCGAGACTCGTACTGGTACTACAGCTAGCAAGAAGGGTTGGTCTGCAAAGGCATGAAGTGCAGTGGATAATCCCTATATATAAAATGACCCTATATATGAGCCTTCTCTGTTTACACTATAGACAAATTTACTTTGACATAGAGGCCTAAGGAATCAGGATCTACAAAACCGAATTGTGTTAACATTGCACAAAGGTTTAAAGACCCTTTTCCTTCAAAAATAAGATTAAGGAACAATCCCTAACTCTGTTAACATTGTACACAGGTTTGAAAATCATTTTAACTAAGTGCAATTTAATTATTTTGTGTTTTGGATTTTTTTATTTGTGGTTATAATTTTCGGTAAGATTATGATTTTGTATTATTTAAAATATTTTTTTGAATAGATAAATAGATTAGTACTATGACAATTCCTTCTACTCACACATCTGGATTATGCAGATTTACATTATGTAGATTTTACAACTCGAACTTGTGATTCTAACTCTTTCTTATTAAATTTCAACGAATTAAACAAAAAATATAACAAAAAAACACCAAAACATAAAAGATTTGACTGGATTAAACTAACCCTTACCAAATGGAATATTATAAAAGCACTACAGAACTATGCTTTCAATGTTTAAATGGGTAGTACAGAAAATTCTCAGCCGATTACAACTATGCCACACAACGACTTGATGCTTTTCAACAAGTAAAAAATACACATAGATTTACAAGAAATCATTCCTCACATATCTATAATCCACACTCTGATACCAAAAACTGATGCCAATACTCCATGGCACGGCAAGGTCATGGATGAGGGAAACCCTAATTTTACATGCTACATCCCCAAATCCACATTGCACCCACAAAGACATTATATTCTCAACAATCGAGACACTTGCCTCAAATCCAATATTTGACTTGCCTGCTACGCTGACCCTGCAACCACTTTGGCTGTTCCTCGACTCTCTGTAACGATAATTCGGCCTTTCTTTTCCCGAATCAGTCAAATGCCGAACTCCAACGTTTATCACTGATAACATAGATGAATCGTTGAGTGAACAATGCCATTTCTTACCGTCTATTGTTCGACATCTTCCGGGTTCTATATCCATGTTCATAGCAAGTCACATATTTGTTGCAATAGAAACATTACAGAAAATGTTCATAGCTATACATTAAAAAAACATTAAAAAAATCATAATGATACCAATAATGATACCAATCGATGCTACAGATAATTTGGAGTCCACTCACTCTAACACTATTACATTAATAAAAATAATTAAACATGTCTTATTTTCTATCAGATATTCCAATCTACAATGTTATTGATAAGCATAGGGAAAGTGGAAAAGCCAAGTTACTCAAAAATGATTAATAGACCATAATTGATTATAATACTCATCTCTAAAATCAAATAAAACATCCATTGCAAGAGAGAATTTTGTAGCATATATTCCAATCTACAATGTTATTGATAATAACATTGATAAGCATAGAGAAGGTGGAAAAGCCAGCTTATGCAAGCAAGATTAGTAGACCATGGATTATAATACTCCTTATTCTAAAATCAAATATAATATTCATTGCAAGAGAAAATTTGTCTAGCTAGATATTTTTATAGAATTGCAGTTTAACAAAAGCACTAACAGTTGTTTTGGGCAAGCACGATGCAAATTACTGGACATAAATCATACTGTTTCAAGGGGCACCACTATGACCTGTAATGAAACAAAGTGGTTTACTAGGATATAGGGAATTTAATTGATGAGTTGAAAAAAGGAAAGTGCGATGCAGCTTTGGTATGGTGCTTAAATTGCTGGACAGAAATCATACTGTTTCAAAGGGCACCACCATGACCTGTATATGAAACAAAGTCGTTTAATAGGATATAGGGAATTTAATTGATGAGATTTGACAGAAGGAAAGTGCTATGCAGCTTTGGCATGGGGCTTAAATTGCTGGACAGAAATCATACTGTTTCAAAGGGCACCACTATGACCTGTATATGAAACAAAGTGGTTTAATAGGATATAGGGAATTTAATTGATCAGTTGACAGAAGGAAAGTGCTATTCAGCTCTGGTATGAGGCTTATCTTGAACATTTTTTTATAACCAGGTGCCTGGGGTTGTGTACTTTAAAAAAAAAAAAGGAAAAAGAGGCCACCCACACAGCCATGAGATCTGTTATAACGTTGTAGAGAACGTTGGCTCTTCTGGCCTAACTGCTATAAAATAATGAAATCAGTGATGAAGAAGCTTGCTATATTTACAGTAGCATACATGCACTCCGATCCGAATTACATAGCTCAATTTCTGATCCACCGAATGAAAAGAAAAATCCCTTGAGACTGTACCCATCCTGAAGTATTTTTTGTTTATCGGTGTCACAAAATCCGGAACTAACCTATTCTTAAAACTAGCCAAAGTTCATTACTAAACGTTTCTCACATTACTGATGCACAGACTATTAACATAGCTCAATTTCTGATCCACCGAATGAAAAGAAAGATCCCTTGAGACTGTACCCATCCTGAAGTATTTTTTGTTTATCGGTGTCACAAAATCCGTAACTAACATATTCTTAAAATTAGCCAAAGTTCATTACTAAACGTTTCTCACATTACTGATGCACAGACTATTTCTTTATTTTACTGGTTTTTTACAGTTATAGACAAGTTATCAAACGAAGGTTTTATATATATATAACTATTTTAATTTTAATTATTTATTTTATTTTATTTTATTAGATATTGTTAGTGGAAAAATATTTTTATTGTGGAAAAAAAAGTGTGATTTTTAATTATTTAAAAATATGTTTTTAACTATATAAAGGAATTTAGTATTTTGAATTTTTTTCAAGTATTTAAATTATACACATTACATAATTCAAATTTGTGATTCTAACAAATTTCAAATAAATTTAATTTAACTGATTTAACCTAAATAGTAATTCTAAGAAATTTCTGATAAATCTTAAATAAAATAATATGAAAAAAAAATCAAATTTTAGAAAAATTTAGCTATACCATAGTTAATGGCCTCTTTTGATTTTGAAGAAAGTTTAATAACTTTTACATCAAAATAAATGCATTTCAAGATCCAAAAAAACAGAGTTGCAATTGAATAAAATTACATAAAATATACCCAAAAAAGCACTCCAAAACTAGGAAGATTTAAACTATACTATAGTTAATTGTGAACAAACTCTTTTGATTTTGAGGAAGGATTAGTAACTTTTGCACCCAGAAAAATGCATTTCAAGGCAAAAAGTAGAGTTGCGGTAAATCCACTTACTGGTAGTGGAAAGAACAGGGACTGAATTCTTTGGCGAGAAGCAACTAAGAACTGTTGTGTGAGTTGATAATTCATAGAACTGGGAGCTAGATCGTACTGAAGTTGACCCCACTCTAGCAAATGATAGGGTTTGAGTTTGTCTCACCAACGAATGAAAATAAAGCTCATCCATTGCAGGAGAATATCTCTATTCCTCTAATGGTGGTCAAATCTGGTTCTATGGAATGGCTTTGTAGAAATTAAAAAGAAGAAAAGGAGCACTCTAACCGTTTTTTTACCCTTCGGGTGGAAAAGGGTGATAATTTTTTTTAATAGTTTTTTATAGTTTGAAATTAATATATTCAATGTATAAATACATTCAACATTATTTCTGTTAACACCCAGGTTGTTCCCTATGACTCCCAAGGGAATGCGGCCGGGGTAACCACTAACCAATCTTTGGACTACAGCTTCTAGCCCAGTTGTAGTCAGAGAGGGCTCTCTCTGTTAGGTTTGTCACTGTTTTAGTGAAGTTTTTAGGCTAGTTATGAAGTGAATTTTTGGTTGTTGTTATGTTTGGTTGGGAGGATGCTTTTGATAGTTTTTAGAGTCTGTCTGCAGGTGAAACTAATCCATTGGGCAATGGGGTCTTTGGCTGTCATTTCCTTGAGATCTTCACTTATGTGTAGCTGTAACTTACAGGGCCTGTATGTATTTCATGAAACAAACTGCAGATTTTGAGAATGAAGATGGAAAACAACCAGTAAAGAGCAATTAAGGGTTCTTTACTAAGCTGAGTGACGTGAAAGAGGTCTATTATTTAGGAGCAATTACTTGAATTCCTGAAATAACAGAACACTATGATGATATAGTATCAAAGGTAGCACTGAAGAATTACTCTTTAAATACTTTAACTGAGGAAAACATATGAAACGACTAGGATTGAGCTCAGGGTAATCAAAGATTAAATCCTGGGACTATTCTTTTTCCTGGCCATTTAGATTTCGAATACATGGAGAACATGAAAGACATATGAAAGTGTAACAAACATATATATAACAGAGAGTATCGAAAAACTTATTGAGCCATGGAATACACAGGAATCCTGCAACTTCAAGCCATACACCATTAAGAGATCAAGAGAGACAATGCTTGGAGAAATCCCATCAGTCTTTGTATTAGCTGCACTGAAGAATTTACAACATAAGAGTAACAGAAGAGATGATCAGGAGATTTCTTACATCCGGAGTCCAACCCCTGCCAACCAATGTGAGGGGGAATATATAGAAGTTTCATACAAAAATATCTCAGGCATTGAGTCATCTGAGAGGAAAATATCTTCTTACACTCGTACATGGTGTGTAGATGAGAAGTAATTACAAACATAAATGAGTCTTAAAAGCCTTTAACTCCCGTCAGGATAACTTTTTACCTTTGGGCATTGCGGAGTCGGTTGAGCGGCTTTGTCATAGCTGCTGAATGATGTGCCATGTAGCTATTACGTTTTGTGTCTTCTTGGCCCTGCCACCTGCGCTTGCTAATGCTGTTGCTGTGGTCGAGTACCTGTGCTGAGTTGGTTCAGCGTCTTCATACCTGCTGATGTGGCTTTTGCCCACCTGTATATGTAATATGAACCTTTTGCTGAAAAAAGTTTTGACTTCTCAACTTTGATTCAAAAGTAACCCTATTAAATCTTGTCATGTGTCTGGAGGAGGCAGCTGATGTTTTAAAATTGACCCTAAGGTCTCATCAGCCTCTGTATATTTTTAGAAGTGAGGAGGCTCATCAAATAGATGTGACACTTCATTTCTAATAAAAAACAAATTATCTAATTTTTCAAAAAGAATTTGCCCTGTTACTGGGCCTGCTGAAGATGTTCCTGGTGTCTCAGCAATCTGAATTGCTGCAAAAGTGCTTACTCTCTTGATATACTTTTCATGAGAGAGTAACTTCCCTGATTCTAGCAAGCTGGGGAGCCCTTTGTCCTGCAGAGCCAAGAACCTATTTTGAAATTTGTTTATATCGGCTTGCATATCCTGGATTCTTCTGTCTAGGGTCTGGATTAAATTCTTCATTGTTAGGACTCTTTTGATCAAAGAAATGGTTTCAGTCCTATTTCCAATTCCCATTTTCACCAGCTGGGAACTTGTCCTATAGTTGAGTACTTCAATCATCCTGGGGGCAAACTCAGGCATGTTGCCTAGAGAGGTCCTTGCTCTATGTAGTTCTTTTCTTGCCCTGCCAATGAGTCCCACTTGCTCATATATGGCATCAATGTACTCCCATTGGTTAGTTATCGATTGTCCAATGGTGGTCCAAATTACTTGTTTGAGCTCTGCTGTAACTTTCTCAAAATTGAGCTCCTTTTCTAGCTTTGTAATTCTTTTCTTCAGAGCTTTTACTTCTCTCTCCCTCTCAGCCACATTTTTCTTAGACTTATCATATTTTTCATTTACCTTTGCTAAGCTTTCCTTGGCTTGGCTGAGTTCTGACATCTGAGACTCTAGCACCTGTATTTCTTGCCTTAGCTTCTGCATGTCCAGGCTCTCAGCCTGTTCTATTGTTGGTGCTGTAGTGGCTGGTGCTGTAGTGGCTGGAACGTCTTCTGGTGCCTTTTGCTTTGGAGGAATGGTATGTTGAGGGGTCTCCTCAAGGTCTATTGATTCTGTGGGCAGCTTGGAAGATTGCCCTGCCTCCCTCCTTTGTAGTGTTGCTTCTAATGTAGTCTCTGTGTCTTGCAGCTTTTCTTGTGTTTCTATCAGCTCTTTATATAAAGTCATTAATAATGCTGCTGCATCTTTTTCTTGCCTCTGCTGAGCAATTTTATCTGTTTGTGGGTGTAGAGTTGGGGGGACCTTCATTTTCTTTTTTATTGCAGCTATATCTGCATCCCTTAGTTTAAGGACTTGCTGTATTGCCTTAACGTCATTGGCGTCATGCCCAAACTCTATGATTATTTCCTCCAATGCCTTGATTCTGTTGTCTTTAGCTTGGGAGGATGCCCTCTCCAACTCAAGCTGTGCTGCAGTATTATTCAAGCTATTTTGCAGCCTGTAGTTAATCAAGTCTTTATCTGCCAGAGTGGCATAGACCATCTCACCCGTCTGCTTGTGGAGTTCATTTGGTCTATGGGGTGGTGTTCTTTTGAAAGGACTTCTAATTAGTCCTTATATAATCTGCAGCTGTTTGAGGTTGCTGCCACTATAGGGGCAAAATGGCTCATAGTCATTTTGCCTTCTTGCACATATAAAGGCAGCCATTAGCCTTTGTTGATTTGCAGGAGCCATATTTAATAAATGATTATAGAGCCGAATCTTTATTGGCTCACTCCTCCTTTTGGCTTCTTTAAATTGCTCCTTTATTGCTGCAGCTGTATTCTGCTGTTGTCCTGAGGAGCTGACCTCGCCTAGTGCTGCTTTATCCTGCTCCTGATGCAAGGAGCTGGCAGAAGTCTCCAGACTTTGTATTTCCTCCTCTGAGAAGGGGTTAAGCCTTTGCCACTTGTCTGATGCTTCTGTGAGGGGGGTTTCCCTCTCTCTCTTTCTGCTGATATCCTCCCTTTGAGGGGTTTGGAGGATGGAGGAGTCTACCCTAGAATCCTGTCTAGGAGGCGCCATATTAGTTCTCTTTTCTTGAGTGGCTGCCTGGCCTTGTTCTTTCTGTTTCTCTTGATCCTGTTGATCAGTTTGTTGCTGTTCTTGCTGGGGTTGCTGTTGATGGCCCTGTTGGCCCTGTTGGCCCTCTGCTTCTTCCATTACTTTGTCTTTTCCCTTGCCCTGTACCTGTCCTGAAGTCTGTGCTGCCTCTTGTTCTGTTGCAGAAGATGAAGCAGGTGCTGTTGTCTAAGGATTTGGTAGAGCAGGCACCTGAGAAGGACATTCCAAGTCAGCCATTTTCAATAAATGCCTTCTAGCCCTCTCAACTAGCTCTTCTTGAGATACAGGCTCTACTAAGGTGTTTTTCCTCCACTTTGGTTGGTTGGCATGTCTCAGGATGTGGAACATGCTCTCATGCTCATAGCTAGAGAGCTTGCATTTCTGTCTTCTCAAGGATATAAAGCCGTTGGGGTCATAGAGCTTCCAAGGGAAGCTTTGTTTTAGGCCAAGGCCTTCCAACATCCTATCTGCTTCTTTCCATCCTTCTCTTCTGTTTAGAATAAAATGGCCAAGCTGGTTTCTAACTTTGAGTTGTGCTTTCTTGCCTCTTCCTGCAAAGTGGATCTGATCGGCATTGCCGAATTGTCTGAAATATTCCAAGGCAAAGAGCCTCATGGGCACAAATCTGGGCAGCTTGTATGGGCGCAGCTCACACCCATATATCCTAATCACAGTGTGATGCTGGTAAAAATACCAATCTCCTATGCTGTAGGAAGTGGACAGTTGCAGAATCCTCTGCATTTCATCAGAGAGTCTTGGAGGAGGTTCTGTAAAGAGCAGAGATAGGGCTGGATGAATGAATAAATCTATGAACTCACAATATGTATAGGGTGAATATGTAAGGATATGGAAGACTGAGCTCCAGTATACCACTGATCTCGGGTTTCCTGCTGCATCAGTTCTCTTGATTTCAAAATAGAACTTCTCATGTTGGTGATACAGAATAAGATGATAAATATATGACGTGTATCTGAACACCCTCTCTCTGGATAAGTGCAGAAATTGGTCATGTATCTTGTCAGAGATATATGTGGCATAGTCATAGCAGATGGGGGCCTTACCAGGGGTGAACATTGTCATCATGACTAGCACA
>APFE030832888.1:0-23240 GCA_000404065.3 Pinus taeda
TAATTAAATTGAATTACATAAGATATAACATGTCTTAGAAATAAAATAAAATAAAAATTAACTAAAATTAACCAATTAATTAATTAATTAAATAGGACTAACAATGAAAATTGAAGGGAATATGGAAAATAAAATATTCAAACTAAATAAAAATAAAAATTAATAAATTAAAATTAAAATCATTAGAAAATTAAGATTAATAAGGAACCATACACAAAAAAAGTGTCTGCTTCTTTATAAAATTAGGGTTCTTATCTTATTTATATCCAGGTCAAAGACTCTTCTCTCAATCAGGCTTTCAACCATATTCTATCTTATTTGTCCTGATGATGGACCCCCTTTGGGGTTTGAAACGTCGACAGAATGAACACAAAACTGTGGAAAATCCGGAACATGCCAGTGCAAATAACTACTGCAGTAGCCTAAAATCTAACATGAAACATGGAAAGAGATCTTTATTCTCGAAATCTTGAGGATAAAAATTGAGAGGAGATCTGCACACCTGCAATTCCTGAAACAATGTAGAGACAAGGAAATCATTCCTCCTTTTGGTAAGATAAATCATAGATTATTCAATCACTACAATAATAAATCATTTTTGAAATTAAGTTTGGCCCTAGTCGGAGGTGAAATCAGGAGAACCAGGGCAGCGTTAGACAGGCTCAATCGCCTAGCCCTTTCTACTCATCTAAAACTTACTAGGATAATCAGCTCTGATATATGGAAAATAACTGATGCAAAAGCTGCATTAAAGGCCTAGACAGAGGGTAGAATTGCCCGGGAAAGACAGTCCAAGAAGCTGACCAGGTTAGAAAAAGAGGGAGGTTTACAAAATAACGAATCTACTATGGGAAGCAATCTTATTTTGAAAGAAAGCAGCACAAGATTAGACAACAATTCTCCAAATGAAAGCAGCGGGGAAGATTGCGTTATTCCTTGCAGCAAACCACCAGAACCAAAACCAGAACATTGCCCAAATCGGACCTGTAACACCAGCAACCAGATTAACGCATGTATTAACCAGGAAAACGGAGGGATGGACAACGCAGATGCCACCAACTACCTGGAATACACCAGCAACATGGTTATTAATACAAAGAACGCATTAATCAGCGTGGTTAACAAGGAGAACGCAGGCATTGACAACACCAGCAGCATGGCAATTAACGTGAGGAACACAGGGAACAATAGCATGGGTATTAAAAACAACTCGGTGAGCAGTATTAACTACGCAGGTGTGAGCAGTAGTAATTACACAGGTATTAAAACAAACAGCGTTGCCACCAACTGCATGAATCAGACCAGCGACATGGCTATTAATGTGAGAAACGCAGGGAACAACGATTGTATTAACAACGACTGTATTAACAGCGCTGGTATCAATAGCATGGGTAATAGAAACTCGGGTATGAGCAACGGAGGTGTCGACAGTATTAATAACTCGGTGAGCAGTAGCAACACTTGTGTTAATAACACAAGTATTAGTATTAATAGTATTAATAGCACGGTGAGCAGCGTGGGTTCCTGCGCTGTCTCATGTAAGGGCTCCAGAGGTGAGGGCTCCAGAAATGATGATGCCAGAAATGATGAATCCAAAATGAAGAGGGGAGATTCTACACCAACAAGTTGTAGAATTATTAAAAATAAAACCAAAAATGATGATAAAGCTACAGGTGATTGATTCTGAGTCACTGTGAATCCTAATGATAAGAAAGTCGTTAATCTGTCATCCACAATGCTCACTTGTGAAGAAATAAATATCCTTAGCAAAGGATTAAGATTTGCGATCTCTCCTAAGAACATTCTATTTGAAAACATCATCTGCAACATTGAAAATGGCATTCAAGGCCTTTCCCCAAACAAGACGGAGATATTAAGACAAAAATGTTCCTTAGCTATGCTGAAGTCAAAATGCCTGAGGAGTAACCTGAATAAAGAGGGGCGGGAGGCTCTCCGATCTCTCCGAAATAATGATAAGATAGTGGTTCTTAAGGCTGATAAAGGAGGGGCCACTGTTGTGTTAAATAAGGAAGATTACATTCATAAAATGAATGAGCATTTAAATTGTTGGAGTTATAGCAGAGTCAACTCCAACCCTATTCCCAAGGTGATGAAACAGGTCAAGAAAGTCATCATGGAAACTAACCTCGACATTAGAATAAAGAAGAAGCTAATTCCCTCCTGTGAGGTTATTCCTAGAATCTATGGGTTACCAAAAATCCACAAGAAGGGGTCCCTCTTAGACCAATTGTTAACACCATTGGTTCCCCTACCTATGAATTAGCCAAGTATGTAGCTAAGCTCCTAAAACCTCTCGTTGGTAACAAAGACTCTTTTATAAAAGACTCAAATGAATTTGTAAAGCTCATTAAGAATAAAAAGGTGGATAAGGATGATATTCTAGTAAATTTCGATGTAGTGTCTTTGTTTACAAAGATTCCCTTAGATGAAGCTGTTCATGTTATAAAGATGGCCACTGATCCTGAAAACAGTGAAGCTTGCGGAAATTTGTTTACAATCCACTTTTTTCAGTTTTCAAGATCACTATTATGAGCAAATATCTCGAGTCGCTATGGATTCCCCTCTCTCACCTATTGTCGCCAAACTATACATGGAGTACTTTGAAAGAAGAACCCTTGACTCATTCCCTCTAAAGCCAACTTGGTGGAAAAGATTTGTTGACGACACTAACCTAAATTGGACTCATGGTAAGGCAAGGCAGAGCTCGAGAAGTTTTTCAATCATCTCAACTCCATATCTTCCGAAATCAAATTTACTATGGAGCTTGAAGAGAACGGTAAGATCCCATTTCTTGATGTTCTGATTAGTAGAAAAGAGGATGGTACTTTGGGACACCAGGTCTATAGAAAGAAAACTCATACTGATAGCTATCTTCATGCTGACTCCTACCATCATCCTTCCCAAAAATTGGGCGTCTTAAACACTCTAGCTGTTAGGGCATTCAGGATTTCTCACCCTGATCACCTAAAAGAAGAAATTGAGCACTTAACCTCTGTCTTCAAAAACCTTGGATAGAAAAAGAAGAGTATCAAGAAAGCTATAAGAAAAGCACAAGATAAAGTTCTCTCCAAACCTCCTCAAGACAAGAAGGAAATACATGGGAAAGTTTACCTTCCATTCATCCAAGGGGTCACAGATAAAATTGCAAAAATTTTAAAAAAGAATAACATAAACACTCAATTTACAACATGTGGAACTTTAAGGCAAATGATGAAGACAAGAAGTAAATACATGGGAAACTTTACCTTCCATTCATCCAAGGGGTCACAGATAAAATTTCAAAAATTTTAAAAAAGAATAACATAAACACTCAATTTACAACATGTGGAACTTTAAGGCAAATGATGAGGTCAGTAAAGGATAACATTGATAGACAACAACTCAAGGGGGTGTACAAGATTGATTGCTCTTGTGGAAAGAGTTATATTGGGGAAACAGGTAGTTCTCTTAAAATAAGACTAAAAGAACACCCAGTTGATATAAAGAACGAGAGATCTCGTACATCAGCACTTGCAGAACATTCGTCCAAAACAAAGCATCATGTGTGTTTGGAAGACACCAAAATAATTGCAAGGGAGGATAATTATTAGAAGAGGAAAATGAGAGAGGCCATCGAGATTATGAAATTTCCTCATAACCTCAACAGGGACAACGGGAGTGAAACCAGTGGAAATTGGCTTCCTCTGATCAAGCAAATCAACCCCTCTGGTCCCTTCGGTCCTTTGGAAGCATAGTGTTAGGTCTTCATATTAATTAATTAATTTAAAAATAAAAAAATAAATAATTAATAATGAAAAAATAAATAAAAATAGAGTTTTTTTAAATTAATTAATTAATTAAAACCATTACACTTAAACAAATTAAACAATTAATTATTCATTAATTAGAGAATTAGGGCTTAATATGATTAATAAAATAAAATAAAATCAATAGTAAAAACTAAAAACTATAATAAAAATTTATTAAAATTAATTCAATAAAATAAGCATAGAAAGAATTATAATTTATTAATCAATTAAGAAATAAATTTAATTAATTAAGTGAATTATAAATTAAAGCAATTAATAAAAATTAAATAAATTTAATTAGATTTAATTAGATAAATTAATTCAAAGATTAATTAAAGTATTCGATTTAGGTAATAATTCAAATTAATTTAATTTCATTCGATTTATGGTTAATATTGATTTCAATTTAAATCAAATCTAAAAAATGAACTAAAGAAGTTCATTTAATTTGAATAATTAAATAAAAATTAACTTTAATTACATTCTAATAATCAATATAATAAAGTTCAATTAATTAATTTAATAGTCAAATAAGTTATTCCAAGAATATTGGTAAAATAATTAATAACAATAAATAGAATAATATTAATTAAAACCAATTAATTAAATAAACAATAAAAGGATTACAATCAATAAGATAAAAATAATTAATAAATAAATAAATAAAAACAATTAAATTTAATTAGAATAATTGAGTCATAATTAAAACAAAATAATTTGATTTAATTAAATTGAATTACATAGATAATTTAATTTAATTAAATTGAATTACATAAGATATAACATGTCTTAGAAATAAAATAAAATAAAAATTAACTAAAATTAACCAATTAATTAATTAATTAAATAGGACTAACAATGAAAATTGAAGGGAATATGGAAAATAAAATATTCAAACTAAATAAAAATTAAAATTAAAATTAAATTAAAATCTTTAGAGAATTAAGATTAATAAGGAACCATACACAAAAAAAGTGTCGGCTTCTTTATAAAATTAGGGTTCTTAGCTTATTTATATCCACGTCAAAGACTCTTCTCTCAATCAAGCTTTCAAGCATATTCTATCGTATTTGTCCTGATGATGGACCCCCTTTGGGATTTGAAACGTCGACATGAACACAAAACTATGGAAAATCCGGAACATGCCACTGCAAATATGCCAACAATGATGAGTGGGTGCTAGGCACATTAATTGAAGAATTCACTCAAGAAGAGATAATGGAGCAAAATGTCAAAGATTTAGAAAAAACTCTTGACTTGGATTCTATTCACCAGGTGACATTCAAGCTGCCCCACCAAGCTGGAGAAAGCACATTCACTGCTACGGCTGCACATACCGTCCAGCAAGTATCTACAACAACAACAACTACAACAAAGGGAAAAGAAGTGATGGATGCACAGCAGGAAAAAGAGGTAGAACATCCCACCACTTCCAAAGCTCAGAGTCAAGGGCAAGCCCCTCCACAGCAAACTGAAACATCACAAATTCCAGTCTTGCAAACTCCTCTCAATGAGGAAAGAGGTAGAAAACAAGATAGAGAGGAGGCCACACCTCCAACTCGGTCAACACAACAAACAGAAGCCAGGAGGCAAAGAATTGACCCTCAGGCTGAAGAAGAAATCAGTGAAGAAAGGGTACAGAGCCAGAACAGAGAAGGAGAGTCCAGCCAGCATACTGCTACCAGCTCATTCCAACAGGAACAGGGTATGAAGCATAGTACAGAGGTGTCTTCTTCGAGGCAGCAGGGCAAGGAGCCAGCTGGTATCAAAGGAACTTTATGGAAATCAAGGCACAAAATGAACTGTGAAGAATACAACTTTATGATCAATTCTTGAAAACAACACCCTCCAAGCACCAAAGATTGATAGCAACTTATGATATCAAGGAGGACAAGATGATTTTTACTCATTTCAAGCCTAAAGTTCCAAAACCCAAATCATCTGTAGACTACACAAAGACAAATCTAGTGGTCCTCTCTAAGGACATACATCCCATGGATGAAATTGAACTGCACAATTAAAGAGGGGAGATGGTCTATGCCACACTTGCAGACAAGGCCATGCTGGCCCATCAGTTAAAAGAATCATTGAAAAATACAAATACTCAATTAGATCTCGAAAGAATGTCCTCTACTGCCAAGGATAATCGAATAAAAAATTTGGAGGACATAATTGTTCATCTAGGACACAATCCTAAGGATAAAAAGGGTATCAAGGCCTTTATGAAGAAGAAGGAAGATGATATTGCTGCACTCAGAAAGCAGGCAAATCTGCCTGCAAGTATTCACCCTCAAACTGCAAAACTTGTACAGCAAAAAGAGGTTGATGACACCATGGATTGGCTTATAAAGATGAATCAAAGAATACTACAAATGGAGGGAGAATTGGAGAAAGCCTTGCAGGATAAACAAGGGGAGTCAACTTCCCAACCACCTCAAACATCTACAACTCTTGGCCCTGCTCCTCCTACACAAACAACAACAACCCCTCCTGTCATTCCAGCACCTACAACGGCTACATCAACTACAGATGCTACAGCAGCAACAACAACAACAACACCAGAATCTAACATGAATATGGAGGACCTAATGAAGGCTGTCAAGGAGCTTGAAATTCAAGTGACAGAAGTAAAGGAGGCCAAAGAAAGATTGGCCAAACTAGAGGCCAGTTATGACAAGACTAAAATGACAGTGGCCGAGAAGCAAAGGGAAATAAAAGCCCTAGAGACCAGAGTAAAAGCTTTAGAAAAGGAACTGTTTCTAGACAAAACTCTGGCTGAGAATAAAAAGATTTTGTGGGCTAAAATTGGCCAATCAATCAATGACCAATGGCGATCAATACAGGCCATACATGAGAAAATTGAATTAAAAGGCATAACCCAATTTGAAATTCGGAAGGCCAGAACAACATTGGGGATCATGCCTGAGCAGGCCAACAAGATGATCCATTTTCTGAATACTCACACTAAGGAAGAATTGGCAGCACTGGATATAAACAGTCAAACAGACACTATCCTGACAGCAAAGAAAGTGCTGACCTTAAGAAATTTCACATAGACTCTGGAAAGGAAATTTCAGGAGATGCAGGCAGAAATAAATGACTTCAGGACAAAAATAGCAGCATTACAAAGCAGAAGATTGCCCAGCCTAGTGACTGGTGTTGGAAAATTGTTGTCCTGTAAGCAATACACCACCAGAATCAACAATTATGTTGAAAATCAGATTACAGCATCTACCAGCTCCACAAAAGAAACAGGACCTCCCTCTGGGCAATCTCTGTATGATAAATTGGAGAATTTATTTTTTATTGAACATGAGATTAATCATCTGTTTGAAGTACCTCCAAATTTCTATAGATATACTGAAGTAGATGAGACACTCATAAAGATAAGGAGACATCAGCTACCTCTAGCTGATTGGTGGCAAGAAATGCTGGAAGTATTGCCTAGGTAATTTTGTTCTACTCTTCCTTTTGTCAGCTTCAGATCTCGGTCACAGTACAGGTTAGCAAAGAATCAAACACGCAGGCACTACAGAAAGCATCAAACACAGTGACTCAGCAAATCATTAAGACAACATGCTCATCAAATGCATATTAAAGACGCAGCTACAGCTGACTTTATTGATCCAAAAAGTCAAAATTTGTCTGATAGAAAGACAGTTGCCATACCAATATTAACTGCTACAGTTATTTATTTCATTTACTTCTTTGACATAGTTGGTGATGTAATTTATTTGCACAATGACTCATCATCTAGATATTTTATCTCCTATTTTTGTATATATGTCCCCTCATAGAACGTATTGGGGGTCAGTTTTTGGTGAATCTCTCTCTGAAGAGTTGTATTGTATATCACAGACTTTTTTGATAATATAAATCGCTGGTGAAGTTCCTGGTCTCGGTACCGTCTGAAGGTGGAAATGAAGGACTGTGTTACACTGCAGAATTCTTGTGTCACTTAGTGGAACAATAAGTTACTCTGAACTATGTTTTGTTTTTTTCTGTGTATGCATAAATTTCACATATGTTTCATGATCATAGCAACAGGGAAAAAGAATAGCTTAGGACTTGTTTAAATACACTCTCTACTCAATTTCTGTTTCTAAATATATTTTCTTCAGATTTAGCCATGGATATGAATTCTTAATTGCTCATATTTAAACTAAGTCTATCACTGTGAATACTGTTTAGGAATTCTTAACTGCTCTTAAACAATATTTCCACTTTCTTCCCCAATCAGCACAGTGAAAGATTCTTGACTGCCTTTCACTCACTGATCTCATGCTTTCATAACCCAAATTCAAATAATTGTTCCATAAATGCCTATCTGGCTTTTGCAGCAATACCCTTCCCTCAAAGACATTCTTCAGGAGTACACCATCATGAACTCCATTGCCCAATGGTCCAGACTGCTTTGTAATCTGTACACCAACTCTATTTGAATTCACCACCCAACCAAAATCTAAAAGAAAATTAGTGCACCATAACTAGCCTAAAATCACCCACAATAATGCTAAATTATAAAGAGAGAGCCCTCTCTGGTTGTAGGTAGGCTAGGACCTATAACTAAAAGGCTAGTTAGTGGTTACCTCGACCGTATTCCCTATAGGAAGCAGGGAACAACCTGAGTGATAACAGGATGATTTACCTTCAACCAAGTGGAACACTACTCTTACACATTGTAGAACTTTTCAATCCTCAAGGAATGAATTCCTTCTACATGCAAGAGATTTTCTCATAAGAAAATTCTTGCAATTGGTACTACATTGTCCCTGCCTTTAATCTCAACTGGGTCTTTGTCTAAACTGACATGCATGAGTTATTTATGAGAGAATATTTAGTTATGTGGAGTACACTAGTTGCATGCATGCATGCATTAACTCACTGAACTCACAATCAGTTCCACAAAATGTTTGGAACTAATCTAACTATACTTAACTCAGTTAATTGAGCTAAGTAATGACAATTCAAATACAACTCATCCTTATCTCCTTAATTAAGGGATAACTTCCTCAATCAAAGGGATAATTGTTGCATGAGTTCACAAAGACTTCATGTTTGAATTTCTCCAACTAATTAACCCAATATGAATTAATTAATTATTTTTCAAATAGCTCATGAGACTAAATTTGAATTTTAATTCAAGGACAAATTAAAATTGGAATATCCTGAAATGTTATCTTTAGCAATGTTATTTTTAGCATTACTTGTTGTTATTCTCAACAAAGAATACATTATCATTTTCTATTGTCCTTCACACATTTGACTGTGCAGGCATTGGTTGCAAATTCAATTGACACTTTTAATGTTTCTAGATATGTCTCTACACTTCCATTCCACTACATTTTTTGATAGATTTTTCCAACATTTCGCTGTAGTTGAACCTTCAACTTTTGGCCAAATCCCATGCGCTCTTTGCACATAGTAGACCAAGTGAAAATACATGCATGGTATGAACATATGTGGATACATGCATCTATCAGACTGTGTGTGTGTGTGAGAGAGAGATCCAAAAAGCAAATCAGGAAAGACATGAGTTAAAGTATTACTAAACAAATTTCACAATCAATAGAGGTACAACAATCATGATATGAGAATATAAAAAAAAAAATTACATGCCCGGGTTCCTAGAAATGTGCAAGCTGCCTCTAGAGCAACCTCTAATGCCTTGAATTCAAAGGTAAAATCATTTGCATATGAACCATTATAAATATGAACATCACTAATTGATTTTTGTTGGCTAGACTGTGTGTTGCCAGACATGGCATCATCCCTCAGTTCTTGTCTACTTGACACTAGTGGAAATCTTGCGCTTCCTTGTTCTATAGAATTCGACATATCGTTAACCATGTCATTTCTAACATTGAAATGCCTCTCTAGTTTTTCCACATACTGTAGAACATAGCTATCCAATGAATTCAACAACAATACTTCATTAGTTGTGATTATACAACTTACCTTATCTAGATTCACAACAATTTCTCTCTCTCATCCTAGAATAGTGGAAGGATATCCAAATAATGGATCCAAAAGACAAAGATCCCTAGCTGTTAAGTCATAAGGCTTCATTATTGTTAATTTATCTACCTCCAAAACTTGAGGACTCCCATTTTTATCTATTCTTATCCATGACCAAATCCCCTTCCCTCTCGTTTTATATCCCAAAACGTCTAGTCCTTGAAACAGTGGCATACCAGGCATGGTTGATCGATAAGAAGATTCATGCACCACAGAAATAGAAGGCTGAGGAAGAAGGGGCTCTTTCATATCTACCATATAATACTACTTTTCAGGTTCTAAGAATTTGTTTTCAAATGATCAAACTCTCCAAACCTGTGTTTATAGTTATTGATAGGTGATATGTGCCTCTAAACAATATATTTTCTTATGAGGTTTTATATTTATTTTGAAAGAAAGGCTTCGAAATCCCTAATACCAAAAGCATCTAAAGATCATTGCCTTACATTGATATAGGTGAAGCTTGCACTGAGTGCTTTCGTGAAGGGTCTCTTCAGTCCAAAACATCACTCAAACCCTAAGAACCAACCAAAGAATTCGTCCAACCCTTTTGGTGAACAAAACAAAGGATTTTCCACAAAAAATTATCATAGTAAAGGGCTCAGAAATACCTTGCCAATAGTAACTACATACACAGTAAAGGGCTTAGAAGTACCTTGCCAGTAGTAACCACCTACTGTAATTCCTTCCCTCGAATAAGAATTCTCTAGACAAAGGACACATCCTTATTGTAGACTTCACACACCCGCACTGTATAATTTACACATGCACAACTTACACTTTTGCGGCTCAAAAATGGAGGCTCTCTAATTAATATAGGAAAATCACCGAATTCAACCTTACGGTTGGTTTCTTAGAATGGTAGAGGTTTATATAGGAGTTGTAGAGAGTAGACAATATTGCAACATCTCAATCCCACAGAAAATCTCATAAATTACAAGAACTTCCCCCATTTTGGAGGTATCCCCTCTACTCTCTTATGCTTTTTCTACCTTGTTGAGTCCCAATATCTCCCAATCTATCTGACTTGCCCACATCAACATCTAGTTCATTTTTCTTGGCTCCTCTCGTGTCGACTACAAACACTTATTATAATCCATCACTGGCAATGGCAAGTGCTAATCGCTAACCCAATCTCTTTTCTGCAATTGCAACCAAATAGGACTTTCAAACTAGGAAATTGAGGCCATTAAAAGCATATCCAAACTCAAAACTAGAAATCGTGGCGATCACAATCAAATCCAACTTTGAAATGAGGCAAATATGTTTTTTGGATTGTTTATCTGCCTTATTTTTTAGGTCTAAAATATAATAGTTATTTGTTTTTTATGTAAATTTTGGGCTAACTATAGAAAATGGGTGTAATACAAAAAATTTTCCCTTACAAACTATAAAACCCTTTAAATTTATCCTTTGGGCAAAGATTCGCCCCTAAAATGTTCTATGCCTATAACATGCTACACATGATGTTAATGCTAATATGTTTTCATACATGCATATTCATCTAAGCATCATCAACCTATCAAATAAGGAAGCCTCATGTCCAAGGCCCCTTGTAGAGGTGCTGCAGTGCTCCTAGACATCAAGGACCTAGAAACATCTATCTCCAAGGTTGTCTACCAGGAATGGAGGACGAGGAAATTCCCTCCCTGACTCTCATCCACCCATGTATTCGATTCATATTGCATCCTCAAGTACTTGTGTGAAGCTTCAACCTCCTAATGTGTACAACCAAGATTCTCAATCTTCTCTTTCATAAAGTGAAAATCATATATGCCCATGGCATACCTACAAAAATCCACTATGCGAGATGGATCTCTACCTGCATAATCTTCCCCAACCACTCCCTTTGAAGAAGTGTTCAAACTCCCTTCATCCACAAATCCATGGTGAAGATCCTTCGTAGAAGATGCACCTATCCAGTGTATCAAGATGTGTGAAACTATCTTTCCGCCTCCATCTCCTTTTCTAGCTCTTGCAACAAAGTCAACTAACTTCCTTTCCTTCACTGTTTGAGTCATACATCCAAGTCCTCTTTTCTCCATGTAATCATGCTTCAAATTTAGATCCTTTGGATATAAAGTCATAAAATCCATACTTGGTTTATATCCCAAGCAACTCCTCATATTCATCATTACCAACATAGTTTTCCCTTCAACTGTAAACAAGAGAATGTCTCTTTGCACCATTGGTATGGCTTGTGCAGATTTCAAAAAGGCCTCCCCGAGTACCATAGTATGACCATCCAAGTCAATGATCCTATATTCCAACTTCCCAAACCAAGAAACCACTCTCACTTGAGTTTCCTTCAATGCAACAGTCACAACTTTCATGGTAAAGTTCAGTGCTTTGAAAGCACTCCACTCTCTTCCCACTTCATCTTTCTTCTCAAAAGATTTTAATTCTTTCATGCTAAGGAAGCTATGAGTAGCCATCATGTACACCAATGCATCAAAATTCTTGTCATTTATGGTTACCTGGATAAAGCTCAGCTTCAAGGCATCACCATCCTCTCTAGGCTTGATGTTGTGTCTTACTTCTGCAAACTTCTTTAATAATTCGATCTCAAAAGAGTCTTTCGACTTATGCTTCAACGTGACTTCCTTCTAAAGGTACTTGAATTCCTTTTTTGGTTTATCTAAGCAACTCGATCATGGCTGAGCTTGAGTTCCTTGAAGCTTGTCCTCCATCACTTTCTGCTTAAGTGTACCTATGAAGCACACGTTGACTCCTTCCATTCGAAGTGACCTAATCTTCTAAACATCTTCCTTCATGTTTCAGTGATAGTCCCCAATTATGTCAATGTAATCGAGCTCATCTTGCTCTATCACAATGATATTTCTACCAAGAAAGTCCTTCTTAAGTTCATCCTCAAGTTCCTTGACCTTTCCTTGTGCCATGGTGCTCTTCTCCCTTAATCGAACTCATTCATCCATGAATCCTTGGAGTCTACCATCACCGTGTTTTATCTTCTCATCAAGTTCATTGAGCTAATCAATCTTCCCATGAAGATTATTCAAGTCCTTCCACATGTCTACTATCTTGTCTCCCACACGTATCAAAATTTACCACTCTTGTACAAGATACAAGAGCTTCATAGTGTTTCTGCATTTCTCCTTTTCAATAACATGTCATGTCTTCAAGGTTTTGAAATTATCTTTCAACTATCTTCATGAGTTCCTAAATTTTTTAATACCTTCTTTACTTTTAACGGTCATGAGATTCAAAAACCCAAATTGTCACTAATTCTTTCAATCCAACTTGTAATTCTAGTTCTCTTAATCAAATTCTAATACCACTTCTCATGAAGTGGAATTGTATCTTCTTTAACTCATTCAAAAGTTGTGAGGAATTAGGAGCTTTTATACCACCTATCATGAAGTGTAGTGGGATCAAATTCAACTCGTTCAAAATCCCTATGAAATCTAGATCTCTGATACGACCTATCACACCTCTATTCTGGCGGTAGTCTTTCAACTGTACATAGGCAGGTACGACACCACTACCCAATTTCTTTTCACCAATACTCTCGAGTATGGTGTACACCTAATATTCAACACTTAGAATATTTTTCAACTTTACTAAGAATTCATCATTCTTTTACATAGTGGAAACATTCATCATCATCATCATTAAAAGTATGCACAATGGATGTATACTTCTTTTAAAGGGAGGGGCAACTCCCTCATTAGAGTCTGCCATTTTTACAAGTATTTACAACATTCAACCTTTGTAACTTAACTCCAAAATTCACCTTTACAAATGCCAAAATCCAACTCAGCTTCCCTCACTCAGCCTCACCCAAGCTTGGGTCATGCGCAGGCAGGAGTTCCCATAACCCCAAATCACCTACACGACTCGTCGTTGGGGAGGGCGCCTGACTCACCTCTAAATCGTACCCACACTTCACCTTCGGCTGTGCTATTTCATTTTGTGTCATCCAACTTATGGGAATGAATGCCCAATGTGCTCAGGTCTATTTCACCTACCCCTCGAGTCCAACTTGCCTCCTCGCCCAGTCCAACTCTGCCTGCTTGTCTGGTTCGACTTGCCCAACTCGCCCATTCACAACTCTGCCCAGCTCGCCTATTCACAAAATCCACATGGGACATCTCTTCATAACTCCAACTGCTCAACTGATCACCCAACCCACCTCCGTTTAGAATTCTGGATGTGCATCCCTATGTGCTGTGGTAGCTCACCTTGCAGTTAGAGCTCGCGACCCGTCACCCAACTTTCCTTTTTCCTTGCCACCTATGGGTCATCCAACCCACTCACCTACATTTGGTTTTCCTGTGGCATTACACTTTGTCATTTTAGCCCTCGTTCTGCTTACACCTCTGCCCTTTCCTTATGCACTCTTCCTCCTTGTCACCAAGTTCGTCTTCGTTATGCCTGGATGGAATTTCTTATTGTTGTTTCCTCCATGTGTCCACCTCATATATATATGCGTTCTCCCATGGATAATGGTGGGTTAGTCTACCCAGGTTGACCATACAATTTGACCAGCGAATTATGAAGGTCAAGTTCACTCACCCATACTATGCGTCAGCTTCACCAACTTGCCCATTATTTCCTCCTCCTATAAACTCGTCACACTTCTCCACACCTTGCCAAATTTCACCTTCTCGGTTTTTTGGCCCTCATGTTGGTTCATCACAACTTATGTCTTCACTGCACTTCTTTGCATGTGTCTTAGGCATTTTTAACTGACCACCAAAATTTTTGCACATACTGACTTGTCTCATCATCACAACTTCGTCGCATGTGTCTTAGGTACGTTTAGCTGACCACCCAACTCGTCGCACATACTGACTCGTTGCCTTTAGCTGAAAGTCATGCCACCAAGCCATCACACTTCACAAACACCAGCTCATAGGCGTGACACGACCCTTCCTACCAGGTTAGAAAAAGTCAAAGGATCTTATGTGAAGAGGCACAAGAATCAAGTTCTTTTTTATGAGGTCAAGAGGTATCTCCTTCCTTTAGGGGCTTCTTTTCAAAAAATTCACGTAGTTCACGAAATACTTTATTCTAAACCTTATTATATTCCTTTAAATGATTTTTTAAAAACCTTATGATATGCTTTATGAGATTATGAAGTATGCGTGAAGTTGAAAAGGTTTTTTCTAAAAGAGCTTATTAAAAAAAAGGAATCTCTTCATGTGCAGTTTTAAAAGGGACTATTAAGAAGAGGAATTGTTGTTTTTTTTTTGTTGTTTTTTTAAATAAAAACTTGGAAATAAAAAGGAATTTTCTCTAAGAAGGTGATGTTAGTTATTAAAAAATGAGGGCACTTAATTTTTTTGAGGAGATTTTATAAAAAATAGACAAAAGGGTGCATAAATTTGTGTTTGATGAAATGGCTTCCTCCACCTCCTTGCCACATACCCCTACTTTGCTTGGAAAAAAAATATGAGTTTTGTTTTTTGACAATGATGACATTTCTGCAATCCCAAAATTTTTGGGATACACATTAGACTTCCTATGTAGAGTCGACTCAAAAAGCATGGGTAGCCATGGCTAATAATGAGAGGTATGTAGCTACATAACTAGGAAAGAACAAATGTATAGAAAAATGTTGGATTCAAAACTTAGTCGATGACTCTATTTTCGACATGATAACTAGTGCATCCATGGCACAATAAGCTTGGGAAATCTTGAAAGTTGTGTATCAAGGTAATGATAGAATGAAGACAATGAAATTACAGACATTGAGATCACAGTTCAAAACCCTAAATATGACTCACATAGAAAATGTGGATGAGTTCAAGACTAGAGTTGTAGTAATAGTCAATGAGATCAACCTCATGAGTGAAACCATTTCAAATGAGAAATTTTTTTAGAAAGTCCTTCGAAGTCTACCCAAGAAATATGTCATGATTGTAACAACCATTTTGGAATCCAAACATCTTACAACTTTCTTAGTAGAAGACTTGACTCGATCACTTCTAGCACATGAAATAAGACCCAACTTGACAGAAGATTCCATGGAACAAGCTTTGGGAGCACAACTTTCTTTTGGAAGAGGCAGAGGCAGAGGATATAGAGGTGACAACAAGCGAGGAAAAGGCCAAAGAAGAGGGAGATGATAACATCATCATGCAACACAACAGTGGAGACCTCTACAAAACCAAACTCAGAGAAGGAGACCATGGAGAAAATATAATGTCCAATGTTATTACTGTAAGAAATTTGGGCATTATGAACATGAATGTGAAAAGAAACAGTGGGATCAGCATAGAGGCAATGTATATCTCTCGAACAATGAAGGAGAGCCCTCTAAAACAATGTTTCTTTCATGCAATATTTTTGAAGATACTCACAATAAGGATCTTTGGTTGGTGGACAATGGCTGCAACAATCATATGACAGGTAACAGAAATATACTTTCTTATCCTGATGCTTCCATACATCAGAAAAGGCTGTTCGCGATCGTTCTTGCATTAAACTATAAGGAAAAGGTATCGTTCATATTCTTACTAAACATAATCAGTAGAAATACATTCATGATGTTTATTATGTTCCAAATCTGAAGCATAACCTCATTAGTGTAGGACAACTGATGGACGTGTTGGAAATACTGGGGGGGTGAATCAATATTTCTTTTTCAACTATTATTTTACCAATTAAAACATTTATATTCAGAACACAAGATGAACAACAAGTATCAATGCTTTTATTAATATAATCTTTGCAATAAAATAGATACAATATTAAAATGGTTGCAATTAGTTGCCAAGCACCAACTTGGACTTTTGTGAGTCTCCCTCCAGAGTTCCAACTTTGTTTCGCCAAGGCAACAATCTTGGACTTAGGAGCACCAACTCCCAAGGACTTCAATCCTTCCAGTTCCTGAGACACCAGTCCCAAGGACACCAATCCTTCTTACTTCTTAGGCACCAATCCCAAGGACTCTAATCCTTCTTACTTCCGAGGCATCAACCCCAAGGACTCCAATCCTTCTTACTTCTGAGGTAGCAACCCCAAGGGTTCTAACCCAATCTTGTCAAGACATGTTTGATAGTAATGTTCCACTCTTAGAACTCTTCTTTACTAAGTTCAGTCTGTTTATAGCTTCACTATAGTCTCCATGCTACAACATCAATGACAACCAATCTTCTTATGAAGGAGTCTTTAAAACTCTTCAAACTATCCACACAATGTATCCAATAGCCTTCATGACCTCTGATAATGTCTCCACACAGCTTTAGTGAGTCTACTATTAGCTTCACTAAGTTCTACATAAGAACCAACTTTTTGTTCAAGCATCTGTTCTTACTGTCACAGTAAATGCTTCAGCATGACTGATTTTCTACTGACTACTTCTCCCTTCAAACAATGTCAAATAAATATTACATCCCAGAATTGTTTTACAAACTGCATTATGTACCTGATTAATTCTTTCATAGGGTAACATGATTAGTAGAGAAGCTCACCCTTTGAATGCCTCTTGTCATGTTGGTCCTTCAACCCTTTTCTGTTCTGCAGGACCCTACAGCTGCCTCTGTTTCCTCTAGCTTTTTCAACAACACTTCCACTTTCCTTATTCTCCATTTTTGTATCTTCCTGATGCCTTTGACCGTTGATTTCCTATTTTAGTTGGCTCCTTGTCTTTCTCCTTGGTCGTTGTAGTTTCCTTGCCTCACTTGATCCTTTGGCTTCGCTCCTAAATTGTTGTAGTTTCCTCTACCTATTCAGATTATCCAATGCTTCATGGACACGCTAATACAGAAGAGAAGGCCAAATTACAAAGGACATGATGTTTATTAAACCATATCAGAGAGAGATCCCTTTTTTTCTTTAATAACATTCATACACAGGGCTTTACAGTTAACAGAGTGACTGTAGCAATCAAGAGGCCCCACCTGCTACATCACCATTGTAATCGTAATTGCCATTGTTTAGGCCTGCTGAACTATCAGAACCATTATTTATGCATTTTGGCCTTCAAACCTCGTGCAATACAATTATTTGAAATACACAAGAATATATGGAAAAACCCGACTGAATGCTTAAGGCTAGACTTCAAATTCATTACAACCATACTATAACTTCATTGGGTCCACTGTGTAATCGTAATTGGCAGTCACATCTTTCGGAGATCCTATATAAGTTGAGCCCATAACATCGCCGATGGTTGATGGCCCTGCTGGACGTGATATAGTATTAAGCTCTGTTACAATTGGACCATCGGGTCCACAGCATATATCGCAACTGGCACTTTCAAAGTGGCAAGGTCTTAAGCACATGTGATATGTCAGGTGCGACATACCATTAAGTCATATTGTAGTGTTTAAGCGGGTCCACATGCTTTATCGCAATCAGTGTGTTGTGAGGTCCAATAGGCGGATGCGATATACAATAAAGTGTTTCATAATGTTGCAGTGGGTTCACAACATATCTCTATTATATAATATGTGTGTCTGTGTGTGTGCGTGTTGTAATTCACAAGTTTTAATGTGGCAAGGCTTAGAGCCCAAATATAATGATACATATGAAATACACTTAGAACCCTCTTTAAAGCACTTACCTAGACTTTTGCTGTTTATACACCTGGACATATATGTCTTGATGGGTCTGCACATATATATCATTGTCGGAGGTTTCAGGTAGTGGCTCATAGTAGAACCTGCCAATTATAATATTGCCGACATATATATACTCTGCCTCTATATTCCAATATATATATATATAATATATATATTATAGATATATATAATATAATATATAAATAGAATTCAAAAATAAATTAAGTGTGGAAGATTGATCGGGGAGGAGGATGGAGGTCGCGCGCGTAGGGTTAGGGTAAAACCCTAGGTCTTTACTGTTTTACTGCAGCCTGCCTTCCCTGTTCCGGTGCCGCTCTCTGTTACTTGTCGTTTCCGTTCACACCCGTCGCTTTCAGTTAATGACCTCTGGCTGGAATATGGGGGACAATATGGAGGTAGAGGTTGTGGATTATTCCAAGGAGCCATTCCCTAACCGCGTCATATTCGGTAACCCTAGTTTCTATTTGCAGATTGATACTTCTTTTCCATTGCCTATTCTGGAATCAGCCAGCCCCTCGCTTGTCGTCTCTTTACCTCGACACTGCTCGGTTCCCCCGAATTCTGGGTTGCATCCCGTGCATACTCCGCGTCTCGAAGCCCCCCTCTTTTGCCTGGCACCCTCCACATTTTATCCTCGCACACCCCCCCCTCTCCATCCTTCGACCCTCTTTCATCTTTTTTCACTAATCCCCCTGTGGATATCCCGGTATCCGCTGCGGCTCATCCACCTTTCTCGAGTGCCCGACCGTCTGGCTGTTTCGAGACCCCTGCGGTAATGGTTAGGCCTGCAAAACATAACCCTCTGGAAGGCATCCCAAACCCATTGGTGGACCATCCATCGGCTCCTCGCACCAGCAAAAGAAAGTCGAAGTGCATTAAGGCGACCACAAAGGATATCACCATCAGGTTCGATGAGACTTTGGCTATTGGTGAATTTGTTATCGTGGCATGCACTGTGCTGGTTGGACATGTGCGTAGTCGGGCTTACTCAGCCAACAGGATGACCCAATGGGTTAAGGAGATTTGGGGAGGTTTACTGAAAGATATACCAGAAGTACATGTCCTTCCAAGAGGATGGTTTTCTCTACATTTTTCTAAGGAAAACTACACGGATCTGGTATTGGCCAGGTACTGGCATATCAAGATGGCTCTGGTTCTTCTCAAGTGATGGAGCCCATTATTCGATCCTGAACATGAACAAATTGGGGCTGGACCGATTTGGGTGCGCTTTCCAGGGCTCCCTTTACAGTTCTGGTGTGAGGAAGTTTTTATTAGGATTGGAAATGCTTTGGGCACATATTTAGATCACGACTGTACCTTTGTGGAATCGAAAAACAGAACCCTTGCTCGCATTCTGGTCCACTTGGATACTCGTGAGGGTCTGGAGGAAAAGATCACTCTTCAGTGGGGGAAGTACATCAGGGTTTAGATCTTGGATTACGAAGGGGTTCCGTTTCGCTATAGGCAGTGTCATAAGGTGGGACATATTTTCAAAGACTGCCCACTCAATCGGAAATCTGAGGACTGCCCAAAGATTACGCCTACACCATCCAGGGTAAATTCTCTGGTCGGCTCGTGCCCTGCTCACTCGGGTCCTCCACCTGCGACTTTCTCTCCTATCTCCAAATTTGTGGATACAGGCCTCAGACAACTGTCATCGCCACTGACTAGGGCTCATTCTGCAGCTGAAGCCTCGATAGCTTCGGGTATTCCTTTGAACCCTTCTCTCTCATCTCTTGATTTTACTGCATCTGTGGCTGTCTCCTCGGCACAAACATCCATGGCGCATTGCATCTTGTCCACTCCCCCTCTTATTATCTCGACGGCCCCCTCCTTGATCTCACTATCGACATCTTCTATTTCGCCGTCATCCTCTGGGATATCTCCCCCTCACCATTACTTCCTTCGGTCCAGATCCCACTCCAAGGGTTTCCCAATCCGACAGAATGGTTTAGGTCTCACTTTGCCTGGGGCGATTCCCCTGTCTTCTAGGGGTAGGAAGTCAGATCTCTCCAAGGCTATCAAGCGCGCTGGGGCGGAGGTCGCCTCTGGCCGTCAATCCACTATTGATGGGGTTCTTAGAGTAGGAAATACCCCGTGGGATGTCCCTCCATGAAGTGCCTATCTTTCAATTGGAGGGGCTTGGTTAGTGCCTCCAAGAAATTAGCCTTAAGAAGACTCATTGAGGTTGAATCAATTGAAATTATCATGCTTCAAGAAACTCTTGGTAAGGCTGATCATATCTCCCACTCCCTACAAGCTATGTTCCCGAGCTTGACATTTTTCGCTTCAGATGCTGCTGGGAGATCGGGGGGAATGGCTATAGGTTATAACTCTCGCCCCATCAGAGTTGAGGCATCCTGGGGGGGATTAGGTTTCTTGGGACTTGATATTTTCTCTATTGATCTTGGCATGATTTTTTGGATTGTGAATGTATATGGACCTTGTCAATAGAGGGAACAATTTTGGCAGCATTTACTAAATCTCCATCTTTTGGATTCAGATCATACTATTATTGGAGGGGATCTAAACTTTTCTTTGGGGTACAGTGAGTCTTGGGGGTCTGCGGCTCAGATAGATCCTATCACCGATCATATGTCAAATCTGCTAGTACATACCAACTTTATTGATGTCCCCATGCAAAAACCTCTACCTACCTGGAGGAACAGAAGGGTGGGCGATGTAGCTCTGGCACGTAGACTCGACAGATTTTTAATGAAAGGTCCGCTCTTGCAATAGCTGCATCACTACAAGCAATGGGTGGGTACGGGGGGCATATCATATCATTCTCCTATATATCTGGAAATCCTGGGGCCTTTGAAAAAGCCGAAAGCCCCTTACAAATTCAATCATGTCTGGTTGAGAGACCCTGATTACATCAAGATGGTTACTGATTTTGGGGTTGCAAACCCCATCCATCGAGCAGAGTCCTTTGCTAAAGGTTTTTGCAACAATCTCTCTGAGCTCAAACATCTCTCTATTAATTGGGCCAAGGAAAAACTCTCACGGGAAAACTCACAACTCGCTCATATTGAGATGGAGCTGGGCTCGTTACTTGATGACCGAAATTTGGGTTTCATCTCTGCAGATGATAAGATTCGCTTGATTGAGCTGGAAAACCAGAAGGCCTATATTCTAAAGGAGCGCGAGGAATCCATGAGGCTGAGGAGTAGAGAAATATGGTTAAAAGCTAGGGACGATAATACTAGGTTCTATCAAAATTATGCCAAGGGGCGAAAGGTATCTAATACCATTTGGAATCTTCCTCTGCTTAAGGGAGGCCTTGCTGATACCTTCCACAAGCTATCACACCTTGGTACTTCACATTTCAGGAACCTGTACAAATACCCTCGTGTTGCAAATCTTCCTGATATTATTAATGTGGCCGGACATTTTCCAAGGTTTGTCTATGAGGACGATGTAGAAGTGCTTCGTGCACTAGTCACTTCTGGTGAACTTGAAGGCACGTTAAAATGGTTCAAAAAGGACAAGAGTCCAGGCCCGGATGGTTGGACCATCGAATTCTATTTGGCATTTTATGAAATCCTGGGGCAAGACTTATTGAAAGTGGTGGAGGAGAGCAGAACTTCGGGATCCCTATATCATGCTATCAATTCGACCTTCATAGCCCTTATCCCAAAATCTGATTCTCCATCCTCTTTTGATGATTATCGACCTATATCCTTGTGTAACTGCCTATACAAGATTATTTCTAAGATTATTTCCAATCGTCTTAGGCCAATTCTCTCAAAGAACATTGCTCCTCAACAATTTGCTTTCCTCGAATCTAGACAGATCCATGAAGCCATTGGATCGACTCAGGAAGCCATCCATTCTATATGGACCAAGCATTTAAAAAGCATCATTCTCAAGATTGACTTATCCAAAGCCTTCGATCGGGTCAGCTGGCTTTATATTAAAATGCTTCTTATTCACTTGGGCTTCCCTCACATCTACATTTCTTGGATTATGGCCTGTATTACCACTCCCACATACAGTGTCCTCATTAATGGCTCGGCCTCACATTTCTTTAACTCTGAAAGGGGGCTTAGACAGGGCTGTCCCCTATCCCCTCTGCTCTTTCTTATTGTCATGGAGGGTCTTAGTCGCTTAATTTCGTCAGCCAAGAGGAATGGAGATATTTGTGGCCTCAAGACTTCGGAGGACTGCTTTCTTATCCATCTCCTTTTTGTGGATGATGTGCTTATTATGCTTGACGGCAGCATTCGGGATTCCAGATCTTTCTCCAAGATTCTACTCCTCTTCTTGTCTGCTACTGGGATGCTTGCGAACCACTCTAAATCCACCATCACCTTCACCCGTACTTCTGTTCAAGAATCCCAATTTGCTCATCAAGTCTTTCCATTCAGTATACACCCTTTGGACAGAGGTCTCAAATATCTGGGTTTTTGGCTTAAACCTACCTGCCAGAGAATTACAGATTGGGTATGGCTTGTTACAAAATTTGAGAAGAGACTATCCATCTGGAGTTATAGATTTTTATCCAGGACGGGCAGGTTGGTTCTTATCAAATCAGTACTGGAAGCTACCCCAGTTTTCTGGATGGCTCTGGCATGGATACCCAGGAACATCCTATCTCGCCTGAAACAAATCTGCAACAGATATCTCTGGAACAAGAATCAAGATAAAAAATTATTTGCATGGATCAACTGGCAAAAGATTGCATTGCCAAAGAAATGGGGTGGATGGGGTCTGAAAGACCATCCACTTTTCGCCCAGGCCTTAGTTGCAAAAATGGGCTGGACTTTGTTGACTGGTCAGAATCTATGGACCCATATCACATATCATAAATATATCTGGCCACATAACATGTTGGATTGGGTTCGCCTACCTTCTTGGC
>APFE030832903.1:14160-87298 GCA_000404065.3 Pinus taeda
CAGTATGAAAATTTGATGAAACGTGGCCTTCAGATTGTAGTGGTGTGCTTCAGTGTATCCAGTCTGAAAATTGATGAAACGTGGTACCTAGAGGAGAGAAGATTGTAGGCCAGCACCTACATACTAGTACCTAAGCTAGTACAAAGCAAAAGGGAATCTTTGGAGCATTGTAGCAGGTAGCAGCCTGCGTACTAGTAAATGGATCGGCTAGTACAAGAGCAAAGGGGGTTGTAGCTCCCGTACTGTTATAAGACTGCACCAGTACAAATATTGTAAAAGGATTTTCTTATTAAGAAGAAGATTGAGATGACTTGCAGCAGGTGGTTTTCTCCCGCATTGGGTTTCCACCTTATATCATGGTGTTCATGTGTGTGCCTTATGTGTGATGATCTATTCTATGTCACTGCATCTGTTAACTGATAATATGTTTGATAATGTTCTAATGTACTCAATTAAGATCAATTAACTTAATCATAAGAAGTTGTGGAAGTAGCATATATGAATCAGAGTTTGGAAATGAAAAAGTTTTATTAATGTGATAATACTGATTCACCCCCCCTCTCAGTATTATTTCCAACAGACTCTAGTTGACCTAGCTCCCTTTCTCACTATTTGATCAAGTTCAAGAAGGTTTTCTTGGAAGACTCCTTTGATTGAGATCTTGGAAAAAATCACTGAGATTCTGGGCATATTATCACACGTTCAGGCTACCCATTTTGACTTGCGTTGACCACAGGGCAACTCTGCAATAGTTGACCAAATTTTAGAGACCTATAACAATCCGAAGTTTAGAATTCCTGAGGCATTTCAGAGGTGATACTTGGCAAAATTTGGTTAGTTTTCTTCTCATCTTTTGGACAACTGTTGGTTGGGTTTTTGTTGACTCTTTGACAGTCAAAGGCTTGAATTTGACTTCATCATTATTGTACATTATTGGGTTCTCTCTCTGTTGAACATTTGATATTTGATAATAAGAAGGATTGATTAAGGGTTTTCCCCATCTTGGGGTTTTTCCCTGGCTTTAGCCAAATATTGGTGTTCTCTTGTCTTGACTTGTCTTCCTAAATATCGGTGTTCTCTTGTATTGACTTGCCTTATGCATTCATTGTTTATGTTCTATCTACAATTATTGTTAATGTGAATTAATGGTTTATGTGATTGCTATTGAAAATTAAAGTGGAATCAACATTGGGCTAATAAAAGGACATTGAAGTAATTATTGCAAGCATAGAGCATACCATTGTTATCTAAAAATAACACCTATATATGGAGTCATATGCATAAGAAAAAAGAATGAAAGTAGAAAAAAAGAAAAAAAAATGAAAAAGTGTACTTGCCCTAGAAGTGAGTATGGTTTCACCATTCCATGACACCATTATAATGATGAAATTAACCCAAGTCTTAGGGAAATATTTTTTTCTCATCATCCATTTTATACATTTATTTTAGTATTATGATTATGTATTATATTGATATGCCTGCCTTTTGGTTTTTTAGTCCTCTAATGTCATGTCTATTATTTATAATACGAAGTTATAAAAGTGTGGTTTATCATTTTAAAATGCATCTTTTTGCATTTGAAATGTTGGTTTTGAAATCTGTATTTATTTCCCAAAATTAATGCAAGTGTTGGTTCATGGAGTTAGTCTTACTTCCCTTTTTGCAGCTAAGAATTTATGATTTGTCATCTTGCTCCATTTCACCACATATCAGAGTATATTATGTGTTCCTACAACATAAATGCTTCCACTTCCAATCTTTCTCTGCCCCAATACACAATAGTTAGGATTAGAGCCTATATCTCACGAGGCATGACCCATTATTTTCAAGGTTTATATTTTGAATGGTTTTGATGTGCTAACACTTTCCAACATTGCAATTGAATAAGTACTTGAGTTTTCTATTTCTTTTTGATATCCAATTGTTATTTTAATTGAATGAATGTTGTGTGTGAAACCTATATAACTCAACCAAACATTGAATGAGTATCTATGCCCATTGATATTTGACTTGAATAGTTGGCATTGATGACATATGTCAACCATTAAACCATATAAATCGCCAACCAATTTGACAGCGTGTCCTACAAATAAATGTCCAAGGACTACATTGTTTCTCTTACTACTTAGAAGTGTCATGGAATTTTCATTTGCGATAGAAATCTCATTACATGACCAAAAAATTATATAGATTGGTTATTGTAGGCAAATGATGTTTCCATAAATACTTTTGAACACATTTTTAGTAGATGATGGTGTGATACAAACCTTTGAAGGAGAACACACAACATTGAATATGTTGGCTTTCTCCTTTGCGAAATTAATTGCTATTCAATATTATTGAGCCCTTAATTCATAGAGATCTCTAATAATCTCAAATACAAGTTGTAGTTAGTTTTTAGCTGAATATGCCTAGACGGAATATAATAGATGGTGATGGGGTGTATGTAACAACCCTTATCCTAATCCCCTACAACCATAGTTTAGGATGAGGACAATTACTATGCTGACCCAAGATACAAGGTGCTGTTATGGAGATGGGGTCTAAAATTTTTGATGTTTTCAATTCACTTAAATCTTGAGTCTGACATCACCATTGTGTTCATCTAGTAAGGACGATTCTTGTGATATAAAACTTTACCTCGTTCTAAGCTTTGGATCAAGAGATGCTCTCATTATAGTTCTGGTGAATTAGATAATGCCACATCATTGTCTCAACCACATGGCTATAACCCCTAGCTAATCTCCTAGTGCCACTTGGCATTTATTTATTGGCTTCCGACCTGCTAATGGGTTTAGGTTCTACAACCCCACGCCTTGCATTAAAATGCAATGCTTCTACATATATGCACCATTATGTATATTCAGGCCACTTGATGGGCCATCAATTACTGCCAACTTTCCCATTACCCAGGTCCAGTTACCCAACCCTTCCTCCTTTGCGCACTTGTGAATGCTCCAGAATCTGTCTTCTAGGATGACCTGTGAAGCTAGTCCACCCTTACACTAATGAAAGGTTTGCCGGGCTCGTGTGTAATCCACTATGACCCAGCTTACATCATCCAACCCCTTTGGTTTGTGCGCTTCACTTTGTGCTCACAGGGAATAATCTCTAGGCTTATGTGTAGTGTGGGTCCACACCTCTCCATGCAATCTTGCTCACAGTTGGTCCACTTCTATAATCTTGCCATGATTTCCCATGCTAGATCATCTTGACTTTACCCTCCCCAACTCCTCTGCGCACTTCTTATTTAAGCTCTAGGATGGAAGTCCCAGAACACGTCACCCTGGGTCCTCTTGCTTGATGCTTTAGCATGTATTGATCGAATCGAACTTCCCCATGGAAATGAATTGCTACGTATGCTTGAACCCTTTCATCTCAACTCTCCTCTTCAATGTGCCAAGGCTTACCTCTAGATGATAGAGTTTGGGATGAGAATTTTTTCCGTCGCCTACTGCACTTATTTCCATCTATGTGGGCTTGCCTTGAGCCTTTTTTAGTCGTAATATACCTTCTACTTGGGTATTGGGCCATTCCATTGGCCAATACGAGGACCCCAACTCACCCTGATCTTCTCCACTCCACCAACTTTGCCACATTAGCTCGTTCCTCATCAGCTCGGGCGTTCCTCTTGCACAATATTTATGAGCTTCCATGATTATAACCTTTGGGACAACATCATCCTTCCACCAATCCTTATTGCAACAAGGTGTAATTGGATCACCCATTCCATCGCTTCCACAAAAAGGCTTTAATCAATCCAATTGGATAAGGTTTTAAAAAATGAGATCTATAATATTAAGTCCTGTGCTTGTGTTCGCCAAAATGCCACTCACAACGAGACTTTGACCATGGCCCGATTAAGGAGGTCCTATTTGGGTCCTATCGAATATGATCAATCTAGAATATGGTGGTCTTCAAAAGGGATTACTCCCACTCTACATTGCACACACTTTTAAACATAATTCCATCATGTCCTAGCTATGGTGGTTTTATAAACATCTGGACTTGTGTTAGAGTTCAAGTACGACCATTGAGGTTTACTAAGGCACCCACTAGTGCTATCCCTCTTGAGCTTATGTTAGAGTTACTCTCTCCAGGTTCACAAGGTTTGTAGAAAAGAACAATTATTAGAGACTTGTCCATTTAGGCCAAAGACTTATCAACTTTGTCTCTTAAGGATTTGCGATCCCTTGGGTCTCCAACCTCTTACCGGGATCAAATAGATCTCGACATAGAGATTTATAGGTCTATTTCAAAGACCAAATATACACCGCGAGCATATAAGAGAAACCATAAAACATATGGTGCCAAAAGGACCGTAAGGAGACCAAAACTCCTCAAGGAAAAAAGGATTCCTTACAAGCATGAAAACTATGCATAGGGAAATGATGGATGGCATCTCGAACCTATAAGAATCCCCTTTTTAGGGACTGGGAATTCCAGGCATGGTTGCAATGATGGATGCCAGCTACCCTCTACGATTGATTTGGTGGCTCCTAAAGAGCCTCTAATGCTCATAGGACACATGACAATGCTACCCAACACGTATTACAACCATTTAATGACCATATGTACACATATGTCTATAAACGTTCCCTCGCAATGAGAACAAATGTAGTGACATATATGGCTCCTGACCCTAGGAAAATCATATCAAAGAACGCATAAAAGATGCAATCTTGTATAAAGTGCATGGATGTAAATCCAAGTCATCTATACTTGAAGAGAACGTGCCTTACACAGCACAAAATACTGACCTATTGATTTGAATCTTGAGTAAAATGGAGCACGAGAATAAATTTCAGCGTAAAAGTGCCCATGAAATTTTCACGTAATTTCCATGTGATAATATGTAAACCAATCAAAATCCTTTAAATTTAAAAAGAGGTACATGTAAATATTTTGGAAGGAAAAGAAGAATTTTGTTTTGTTTTGTTTTGTTTTGTTTTTTTAAATAAAATTGTATTTTTGGCTTATCTCCTTATAGGTTTACTCAAATTTTAAGTGTAGACACTCTTTGGATGCGGAATTAAATTCCACATCCAACAAGTACTCATTATGCATACTTTGAGAAGACCAACATTGAAAAAAATGAAGATGCATTAAAAAAACGTGTTCAATGTGGGTCTTCCCAAAAGTATGCGTAATGAGTACTCATTAGATGTGAAATTTAATTCCACATCCAACGGGTCTCTACACTTAAAATTTGAGTAAACCTATGAGGAGATAAGCCACAAATACAAGTAAAAAAGTAGTTTTCTTCCTTTCCCTCCAAAATTCATAACTCTTATTTTATTACTTTTCCTTAGGTGGTCACTTTTAGGCTGAAATTTCCTCTAATGGTATAGACGCAATCATCAAGATGTGCATCACTGAGGGCTTGGAGAGGTCCCTTATATAATACCACATGTTAATAAGATTAACGGGGTAGGAAATCCTCAACATTATCACATTGCAACATAAACCCTGTCAATGCAAATTATCACCAATGTAATCATCATACTGTAATAAGAACGAATTCTCTTGTTAAATATTGCTGAAATAAAAGAAAGATTCTTATAGGTTGTCGCAATGCCTATAAACATTGCAAAATATGTTAGTCAATTATGTAATAATTAGTAACACAGTCATGTATTTTGCACAACAGTACCATTTCGATCCAAAAATGCATCATACATTCATTACCGAGAAACATACATAAGAAACAATTGTAAATCTTAGGGCAACTGAGTCTAGGACTATGAATCTCCACTCAACTAGAAATAGCTGCAATCGGTTCTCTCTTGCATTTATCACCCTTGAGCCATATTCCAGAGACTGAGAGGTATTTTTCTCAAAGGATGAACCATAACCATCGGTTGCTCCAGGGACTCTAGATACATCTCCACCACCACCCTTCAACTAAGTTGAAAGTAACAAGTGCACATGGAATCAAGAGACTCATCTTCTCCACCCTCTAACCGAGCTTCAATCAACAATTTCACAGGGAATCAAGAGACTCACTGTCTCCACCCTTAAAAGTCATCACCATTGTTCCACCCAGCTTGGGGGAATACATAACGACAACCAATGAAACAAAAATCAAAGAAGGCATCTAGAAGTCCTCAAGGAATTTTCGCATGAATAATTCCTCCACCCCCTTCCTTTGGGATTTTTTGAGAATCACCATCTCCACCCTCTAGTAATTGGGGACTCGAGAGACAATTTCTTCCCCACCTGGAATGGTCTCCTTCCTGAATTCTTTCCAACCAAAAATTATCTCCTCGCTCTTCTACGTTGTTGTTCCTTTTGTGTTATGCCTCTTCTTGACTACTCCAACTTGTCTTCCTTATTCTCCTCTTGAGTTCTCTCTCCCGTTTGACAGGCTGCGTAGGGTCTTTTTGTCCTATCCCCTTGTGCCGCGTCTCCCCACTCCCTATCTATTGATTGCAGCCCAATCATTACGCTTGCGTGCTCTGGGCATAACCTTCTCAACGACACTGTCATGCCATTTATTTTTGTCCTCTTTTCCGTGAATTTTTCCTCCAAGGAAGCATGGCCCCTATCCTCTTATCCAACCTCCTCTTTGATGGTATGATCCAACTCAATTAGAATGCATACCTATCAATCTCCTTGGTTGTCATAGCAATTAAATCTCCAACAATTTCCCTCAGCCTTTGTAATCTATGACGCATAGCCCAACCCATATTTTTTTATTATAAAAGTATTTACATTTGATACATGATATTAAGCAATTGGGCTGATACAAACCCACCCCCTTGGGGAAACATCATCCTTAGTGTTTTGTGTCCATATGCAATACAAAATACATGCTTCGAACAAAGTCATACTATTTATGGAGCTTTATATAGATACCTTTGTACATTATTTAAATTATATATATACATTTGCTTCAACCAACAAACAAAATGGGGTATGCTACCCTCATTGAGTCAAGCGATTTCCCAAGTGGCTTCCTTGGGACTAAAGTGCCTCCACTGCACTTTGACTTGCTCTATTTATCAATTCCGGAGCGTGATGCTCCTACGATCTAAGATGCATAGGGGCTGTAGTTGAAACTCTTCCTTTGGTTCCACCCATAGCACCCACCAATCAACATGATGATAATCATTTACATATCTTTTAAGCAAAGAAACATAGAAAACATCATGGAATTTCAATGATGGAGGTTAGGGCAACATATAGGCTACTGGTCAAATCCTTTCAAGGATCTCAAAGGGTCCACAAAACTGAGGTACTAGCTTGGCACATGGCGGAATATTTAAGGAACTTTTCTTGGGCTTAATCCGCACATACACATGCTCCCCAACTTGGAATTCTTTATGTACCCTGTGCTGAAATGTATAGCTTTTCTACCTATCCTTTGCCACCTTTAAATTCTGTCTTAGAAAACGTCATGTAATTTCATTGATAGAGGTTAGGTCAACATATAGGCTATTGGTCCAATCCTTTCAAGAATCTCAAAGGGTCCAAAAATTTGAGGTGCTAGCTTGCAACATGATGCAATATTTAAGGAAAATTTCTTGGGTTAAATCCACAAATAAACATGCTCCCCAACTTGGAATTATTTATGTACCCTGTGCTGAACTGCATAGCTTTTCTGCCTATCCTTTTCCACCTTTAAATCCTATTGCACTTGTTGCTCCCTCTCTTTCAACATATCTCACCCAATAAAGACCTTGTTCACTAGATCACTCCATATGATAGGAGTATTGGTGTTCCTTCCATAAAGTGCCTCAAATGGGTTCATTTTTATGGATTCCTAGTACCTGTTATTGTATGTGAACTCTACAAGAGGAATATACTCTTCCCACCTTTTGGGCTGGTGCATCACATACATCCTCAACATGTCTTCGAGGATCCTATTTGTCCTCGCTTTTTTCCCATATGTTTGTCTATGATAGGATGTACTGAATGCTAATACAGTCCCCAATCCTGCAAATAACTCCTAAAAATTGGAAGTGAACTTGACATCTCTATCTGAGATAATATTCTTAGGGATTCCATGCAGCCTCACGATTTCCTTTATAAATATATGAGCTACGTCGCTGAGTTAGTGGATTTGATGGCCACAAAATGATCCACCTTCTCAACTTGTTAATCACCACCATAATTGCATCATGCTATTTCGAAGTCCTTCATAAATCAGTGGAGATCACCTCCCACATCCATTACATAATGGGAATGGGCTGTAATAAACTTGTTGGATGCTTGCATTCAATTCTCACTCGCTGACATGTAGCAACAAATTCAACTACTTCTTTAAATTAGGCCAATAATGAAACATTTTGATGGCCGTGAGAGTCTTTTGATATTCCAAGTGGTCAAAATATGGCTTCCCATGAAACTCTCTCATTATAATCCTCTTCAAATCATTGTTATTTGGTATGTAGATTATGTTCTTGAATCTAACTAGGCCATCACTTGTGAGATGATATTCCTCATCCTCACCTTCTTGCTGCGAATTTTCCTTCACTTGTTGATATTTTTCATCATGTCGTTTTGCATTTTTGACCCTTTCCACTAGGTCCACTTCACAAGATCTTATAGCTTGCAGGTGATTCAATTGAATCGTTCTACTAAGTGCATCAACAAATTTGTTTTCCTTGCCCTTGATATACCTGTTCTCAAAGTCAAACTTGCTAAGTGTAGCCAACCACCTAGTTTGTCTTGCATTCAACTTAGGTTGATCAAATAATTATTTCAGTCCACCATGATCTATCACGAGTGTGAATTTTTCGCTCATGAGATAACACCTTCACATCTTCAATGCATGAATAATGAAAACTAACTCTAAATCACGAGCCACATAATTTATCGCATGCCCATTTAATTTCTGTGACTCATAGTAAACCACTTGACCTTCTTGCATAAAGCCTCCACTGAGTCCTTCCTTGTAGGCATCTACGCACACAATAAAATCTCTTTCAGGATTTGCTATCCGTAATACTGATGCATTGGTCAACAACTGCTTTAATTGATCAAAGCTTGTTGCATAATCGAATTTCCATTCAAATTTCATTCCCTTCCTTTGCAAGGAGGTGATTGGGTGGCTTATCTTGGAGAAGTTTTTGATGAATCTTATGTATTAGCCTACAAACCCCATGAATGATCTAACTTCAACTGCATTTTTTTGTGTTGGCCATTCCATGATAGCCTTTACCTTCTTTGGGTCAACTGCTACTCCCTCCCTTGAGACAATATGCCCCAAGTAATAAATTTGTGTTTGCAAGAAATTGCATTTACTAAGATTTGCATAAAGCTTATGCTCTCTTAGCAATTGTAATACTGTTGCCAAAGTCTCTTCATGCTCCTCATTTCTCATTGAATAAACCAAAATGTCATCCACGAAGACTATGACAAAATTATCCAAATAAGGGCATAATACATTGTTCATAAGGAACATAAATGTTGCGGGTGCATTGGTAAGTTTGAAGGGTACCACTACAAACTCGTAGTTCCCGTATCTTGTTCTGAAAGAAGTTTTATGGATATATTATTCTTTGATGCACACTTGATGATACCCAAATCTAAAATCGATCTTGGAGAACACTATTGCTCCCCTCAGTTGATCGAATAAATCATCAATATGCTGTAACAAATATCAGTTCTTAATTGTCGCTTTATTTAATTTTCTTAATCAATATCGAGTCAGAGTGTCCCATCCTTTTTCTTCACAAATAAAATTGGATCTTGCCACGATGACACACTTGACTGTATGTAACCTTTGTCAAACATCTCCTTTAACTATAATTTTAACTCAACTAGATCTGTCGTACTCATCTGATATGCTGCTTTCAATGCTAGTGCTATTCCAGGAAGCAATTGAATGGAGAAATTGACTTCCCTATGAGGAGGTAAACCGTGTATATTTGTAGCAGGAAAACATCCTCATATTTTTGCAACACCATATACTTCTTTAGTAATTCACTTTCTTCTTGCCCAACGTTGTCACTATCCTCTTTATTGCTCGATATTTGCACAAAAAATAATTTACATCCCTTCTCACAACTGCGTTTAGCCTGCATTGTGGTGATTAGTTTGACTGAAATTGGCTTTCGCTTGCCTTGCAATTTTTTCTTTCCCCAACATCATCCAGACATTCAATTGCTTTTTCAAAACAATCCACTTTGGTTTTATGCATGTACACCCAATCCATGCCCAATAATATGCTATACACAACCAATGGAAATAAATTTAAATGTGCTATTGTGGGCATGCCGCTGAGTTCAAACGAACATGATTTCACCCAATGATTATTTTTTCTCTTTGTTCTGGTTGCTAATTGGACTAGCCGTGGTTCTACGTGAAATTCCTTAATCAAATTACATCTTTCCACAAGCTCTAGATTGACATAGTCCTAGTTAGAACTAGGATCAATTAAATTTGAAATAAATTGATTACACAACTTATCTTCCATCTCAATGATGTATTCTTGGTGGTTTTCTTTGTGATTTTCCACAACTACATAAATATTGGGTGAACTTTGAGTGACATCAACCATTGTACGATATTCCTGATCACTATAATTTTCTTTCCCTGCATTTCTTTGGCGTGGGAAATCCATTTTCCAGTGGTTTTCACCATACATCCAACACTTCATTTTCTCTTTTATTTCAACTTTTCGTTGCTCTGCTGCTGCATATTTCCTTTAAAAGCTAGAATGATTTTATACTGAAATTGATTTATGGTGGTTGGGTGCTTTTTCTTTTTTTTATTTGTGAATTTCTTGGGCCATTTATTTTTATATCTAACATTTATCTTGGCCTTCCAGTTGCCTTTAATTTCTAGCCTTCACTTTTCCTTCTCATAGTAGTGTTTCAATTTCTTAATGGTTTCATTCAATGTTTGAGATTCCAGGAATTCAATTTGGTCTCTGAATGTCATAGGCATCCCACTCATGAATCTTTGGATTTTGGCCTTCTCATCCTTGAGATATTGCACATATCTCAACAACTCCAGGAAATTAGTGAAATATCCATCATCTATCATTTGTCCCATCTTGAGCTCATCTAACTCTTTTGTTTTGCTGTCATAGTATTGCTATGATAAATACTGATTTTTGAAGAGGATTTCAACTTCAGACTAGGTCAATTCCTCTTCAGCGATACCAAATTTTCAAATCTTCCCACCTTATGTTTGATTTTTCTTTCAAACTATAGGTGGCAATATTGGCTTTCATGTTTTCAGAATAAACATTGATTCCCGAAAAAATTCATCATGCCAAGCAACCAAACTTCTGCATCTTCAGATTTCTTCATATCTCCATCAAATGTGGGGAACTTGGCTTTCTAAAATTCCTATGGCTTATAATACTTTTCTCTCCTTCTCTGATGATGATGATGATGATGATGAGAGTGATGATGGTGCCTCCTGGTAGTAGATTTGGAATATCCACCAGAATGATGTACATAAGTGCTGGTTCTTCCTTTGAGGGTACTTAGTGGTACATTTCCCTTCACAGTGTATTCACTCTCCTGCCTATGCCTCTTCTTGGACCTGCTACCATCGAATCCATTTGTTTTCTCTTCTAACTCTTGAAGGCTTCTCTTTCATTTGTGACTACTTCCTATCTCATGTTGCTTCTGTCTCTTTAAATCTGAGAGGCTTTGCAAGATAAACTACATTGATTTTAGCTTGCTTCTCATGAGCTCTTACCAATATTTCATTGTATACACTAAAACGTCTATCCTCCTCCATTAGGCTCCTCAAGGTATCCATCTAATTTGGAGAGTTTGTCTCTCCCCCTTGAATAACTGATCTTTCTTCTTCATGCTTGTGCGGTGTGTGGTCAGAGCTATATTCTACCATCTTGCTCACCTTTCTTGGTCATCAACATCTACAGTGTACCAACCTCTTTTATTCTTGGCAATATTCATGTTATGTTATGTGTTTTCATTCACATATAATTTGTAGACACATAATCATATAGGTAATTATTAAGAAATCAAGCCCATCATCTTGCTTTTGCAAAATTTTTATGGCAACCTTGGTTGAAACAAAAGATCCATATTAGTTCAGTAATGTTAGTTAATCAACAAATTATTAATATACAGGTCTGGATAGTCCTAAAAGTATACATCTGTGAACACAACTGTTAGCTCATCAAATTAATGGAAACATATCAATTGTTAGTCTATTCTACATAAACACATCATAAAGTAACTAGGTTAGTCATATATGTAGTCAAATAATCTTTGAATGGATTTTAAAACATAGAGGCTCATTTTATTAATTTCTAAAAATCATCATAAGGCCTTCTTGTGGGATTTTCGCTGTTACTTGCCCATGATAGAGCCCATCCAGTCCAAGCGTTGAACCTAGATGCTATGATACCACTCTAGATTAACCCTTTTCCTAATTCCGTACAAACATAGGTTAGGAGGAGGATAGTTACTATGTTGACTCAAGATCCAAGGCACTGTTATGGAAATGGGGTCTAAAAATTTCGATGTTTTCAACTCACTTAAATCTTGAGTTTGGGATCATCATTGTGTTTGTTTTTTCAAGACGATTTCGGTGATATAAAACTTTACCTCAATCCAACCTTTGGATTAAGAGATGTGCCCATTACAATTCTAGTGAATTAGATATCGCCACATGATTGCCTCATCCACATGGCTATACCCCTTGGATAATCTCCCAACAAAACTTGGCATTTATTTATTAGCTACTGACCGTTCATGGGTTGAGGTTCCACAACCCCGCACCTTGCATTGAAATGCAACACTTATATATATACATACATATATATATATATATCTATATATTATATATATATATATATATTATTTATATATATATTAATATATATATATATGCATATGCTATCAATTGCTGCCAAATTGCCTATTACCTAGGCCCTATTTCCTGACCCTTCCTCCTTTGCACACTTTTGAATGATTTGGGGCTTGTCTTTGGGGCTAACCTGTGAAGTGGGTCTACCCTTGCACCAATGAAAGATCTACCGAGCTCACGTATAAGCCACCATGGCCTGGCTTATGTCATCCCAACCCTTTCACGTGTGCGCTTCGCTTTGTGCTACCAGGGAATAATCTTTAGGATTAGGTGTAGTGTGGGTCCACATCTATCCACACAGCCTCACTTACGGTTGGTCCACTGCTTTACTCTTTCCACGACTACCCATTCCAGGTCATTCCAACTTTACTCTCCTTGGCTCCTCCTCCACACACTTCTTATTTAGGGTCTAGGATGGAAGTCCCGTGACATGTCACCTTGGGTCCTCCAGCTCAATGATTTAGCATGTAATCAATCAAAAAATACTTCCCCATGATGGTGACTTGCCACGTATGCCCAACCCCTTTCATTCCAACTCTCCTCTTGAATGTGCCAAGGCTTACCTCTAGGTGACAGAGTCTAGGACGAGAATTTTTATCATCACCTATTGCACTTATTTCCGTCTATGCGGGCTTGCCTTGAGACCTTTTTAGTTGCAATAGACCTTCTACTTGGGTATTGGGCCCTTTCGTTGGCCAATATGAGGACCCCAACTCACCCTGGCCTTCTCCACTCTATTAAATCTACCATGTTAGCCTGGTCCTTGTCAGCCCGAGAGTTCCTTTTGCGGAACCTTTATGAGCTTACATAGTGACAAAAATGGATCCTGGCCCTAATAAAGTCATATTAAATAACACATAATAGAGATGCAATCTTGTATAAAGTGTAGGGATATAAATCCAAGTCATCCAAAATTCAAGAGAACGTGCCTTACACAACACATAATACTAACCTATTGCTCTGAGTCTTGAGTAAAATAGACGTATAGACCCAACCATCAGGATGTGCATCATCGAGGGTTTAGAGAGGTCCCTCATATAAGATAATAGGTTAATAAGATTTAGGGGGGAGGAAATCCTCAACATTATCACATTGCAACATAAAACCTCTCAATGCAAATAGTCATCAATGTAATAATCATATTGTAATAAGAAGGAATTCTCATGATAAATATTGCTGCAATAAAAGCAAGATTCTTATAGGGTGTCCCAATTCATGTAAACATTACACAATATGTTAGTCAATTGTGTAATTATTAGAAACATAGTGATGTATTTTACACAACAGTACCATTTCAAACCAGAAATTAATCACACATTCATTACTGAGAAATGTATATAAGAAACAATTATCTTGTAAATCTTGGGGCAACTGAGTCTGAGACTATGAATCTCCACCCAACCTTAGATAGCTTCAACCAATTATCTCTTGGTAGCTATCACCCCCAAGCTAGATTCCAGAGATTGAGGGGTCTTTTGCTTAAGGGATTAACCACAACCTTCAGTTTCTCTAGGGACTCTAGATATCTCTCCACCTCCACCCTTCAACTGAGTTGAAAGTATAAGGTGCACAAGGAATCGAGAGACTTACTGTCTCCACCCTCCAATTGGGTTGCAATCTACAATTGCAAAGGGAATCAAGAGACTCAATATCTCCATCCTTCAAACTCAACAGTGTGGTTCCACCAAGCATGGGGGACTCCATAATAACAAGCAATCAAACACACAATAAAGAAGCCATCTAGAAGTCTTATAAGAATTTTCCCAGGAATAATTCCTCCACCCCAGCCCTTCGGGGTTTGCTAAGAATCACCATCTCCATCCTCTGGTTACTGGGGAATCGAGAGGTGATTTCTTTCCCACCTGGAATGGTCTCCTTCTTGAATTCTTTCCAACCAAAAATTATCTCTTCGCTCTTCTGCGCTTTTCTTCCTTTTACATTTTGCCTCTTCTTAGATGCTCTAACCTCTCTTCCTTGCTCTGCCTCAAGTTGTCTCTCCTATTTGATAGGCTATGCATGGTATTTCTAGCCTGTCCCATTGTGCAACGTCTCCCCACTCGAAAGCTCTTAAAGTAATTAGAGAAAGAGAAACTATATATAGTCGATGAATTGGAAATGAGAGATAAAATCATGAAGAAAACACTAATGAATCAAGATTGAAAAAACTGTTGAATCGTGTAGAAATTTTGCTTACAATGAAAATTAAATTGATGAAGTCAATGGAAGAACTAGTGATGATTTTAAAAAAAGTGAATCCAATATCCCTATGTCCCAGAGAAAGATAAAGAATAAGAGCCTCCACAAAGACAAGAGAACACACAGACATTTAAGTTGTATGCGTATGAAAATAAATAGATTAAATCGTTAAACAACTAGAGATGTAGAACCACATCACTATGGAGAGTTAAAAAAAATAAAAAAATTACATATACCAGATTGAAGATCTCTGTTGCATTATGGTGGTCCAACCATATTAATGCAACTTAATATGGCTAAATGATGGCTACCAATCACTAATTGGGAAATTTATATCCATGATGAGAATAAATTTCTACGCAATACCTCATGAGCACAAGTAGAAATTAAAATGCTAGAGATGTAGAAGCACATCACTCTGGAGATAAGAAACAAATTTCATATACCACATTGAAGATCTTTAAGTTTCATTAATATGGTGGGTCACCCATGTGGAGTCTTCGAAGAAAAAATGATGGCTACTAATCATTGGGAAAATTCAAATCCATGATGAAAATAAATTTCTACAGAATAGGACACGAGTACAAGTTAAAAATAAAATTGCAATTTTAAAACAAAAAAATAAGGTCAAAACATCCAAGAATACACAACCAATTTACATTCCATGGACATGGGGTATCCACATCAATTCCTAGATATGTTGTCTAGATATATTTGATTTCAATTACTAAGGAAGAAAATTAGTCATAATTATTGCCCAAAGATTTTGATGATGCTTCCATGAAAACATGCTACATAGAAAAAGCTTGGAGAAATAAGCAATTTTAGAACGATATTTTCAAAGACATACACCTCAAGCATACAAATACCCAAAACATCATTGCCAATATTGTAGCATTGATGTACATTTCGAATACAATTTAATACAATTTAGAGGTGTAAATTTGGCATGTTTGGCCTTGAAATCAAATCCACATATGCAAAACGAGCATGAAAAGGACATAATCACAATCAAAATAAAATCAATCTTGAAAAAGAAAGAGACATCTGCTAGCAAAGAGCAAGAGAAATCTCCCAATGAACAAACATCAACCTTATAGGTGCAAAAAGAAAGAGGAAAATAAGAGAAATCTTTTAGAAAAATCTAATTTACAAATCATTGGTGCAACATGTTGAAGAATGTAACTAGTTTCATTCTTCATAATTGTTGTACTCATTTCAATATGCATCCTATGTAACAAACAAGAAAAAGAAAATAAAATTGTTATTATTAAAGCATGGGTTTCATGTTCATTATTAATGTTCTTCTAGGTAAAAGCATGTTATTTGTGCCTCTAGAGTTTGTTAGGCCTTAAGATTTATTGTCATGAGTCAAAGGAGTCAACATCATGTTTGTAAGACCCTTCCGGGAAATTTGCAATTGTAAAAGGAATTATTTTTTAGTCTATAAAATCCTAGAATCTCCAAGAGTACAATTCGGCCATGGGATCCTCAAGTTGGACTAATGGAGAGAATTAGACCCGTTGATAAGGCTATAAAAGGAAGCAGTTCGACCTCATTTGGACACACTCACTCACAACTTTTATATATCAAGAAAAAGGTTAGATCTGAAGCTAGGAAGTTACAAGAAGGAGAGCGTAGGTCAAGGAAGAGGAAGAAGGATGAAATCTCTTGTTTCTATGATCTAGGTGGATGTTGGTGGCCACCCACCTATCCCACTTGGACCCCCACAACTGTCTCTTTCAGCTTTTTAGTTTCCTTAATTGTAGCATAGTTTACTATTTTTAGCAGTTTCTCGGTTCCAGAACTTCCGGAGCCGTTTTGAGGCCCTAAACGACGTTTTTTGGGAAAACTAGGAGCAACATGGGTCAATGTTTCTCTTCCCAAAATTATGGTTCTCGGATAGATCTTTCTAGCGAGATATTGTGTGCATCAAAACAGAGATCGTATGCCAAAGTTATGACCCTGGGAAGTTGGTGTACCAATTTACCCAAACGGGGCGCACAGTTTGCGTTTCATCTTCTAGGGTTAGGTTTTTGGATGTTTAGGGTTTTCCATTGTTTCTCAACAATAAATAGGACTTCGAGCCTCATTATAACACAACTTAGAGGCATGTAGCCGCCACATCTCTTCTCAGAGACAAGCTACCATCACCCTAGCTAGTTTATTTCCATTTCTATTTGTAAGCATATTTTAGTATTTTACAATAATGAAATGAAGTATTATTTCCGTTGCATCTCTATATGTATGGTTATATCTGTAATTTATTGTGTTCCTGTTTAAATCCAGATCAATGGTATCAAAGCGGTCTTCTCTTTCTCTATCTTTCTTTGCATGTCCCCAACGAGGTCAGGATATAAGGAGTTAGGGGTTGAACTGGTCGAACCTTTGTAAGACAAACCTTGCAAATCCTAACGACCTCCCATGGCAGATGAAAAGAAATATGAGGGGGCAGGAGATCCTATCAAAATCTTGCTTGAAGAGGCCCTCGAGCGACAAAGGAACGTGATGATGGACAACTTTGCCCAGATCCTTCAACAACTACCCAGGGGCAACACATATACTTCCAATAGCTACTCTGGAAGTGCCACACCCTTTAAGGTACAAGTTAACTTTGACATTCCCATATTTGAGGGTCAAATAGATGCAGATGTTGTAGATAAATGGTTAAATTTTCTAGAAGGGTATTTTTTTGTTCATGATTTTCCGGGACGGGAAAAGATTACTTTTGCTCTTCTCAAAGCCACCCCCCACGTCAAGGATTGGTGTGAAACCTACTGTGAGCAGAAGGATGAAAGTACGAACTCACTGTCTTCAGCTGAACCCACTTGGAATTCATTCCAGACTGCCATCAAGGAGCAATACTACCCTGTCTTAAGCTATGAGGATCAATTCATAAAGTGGACCACGCTGCAGCAAGGAAGGGGACCAAGACGTGCTGGAGTTTACCAATATTTTCCATGCCCTTCGCACAAATTTGGGTATCAAGGATTCAGAGCAGCATTTGGTACTCAAAGACCGTGGCTTCCTACACAAGTACATCCAGGAAGAAATAGAATTCTTGAACATCTCCTTGCTCGGCACGACATACCGATATGCCGTTAAGATTGAGCAAAAGTTTAAACAGAAGAAGCAAGACTTTGGATCTACGAATCCGAAGCAAGGGAAAGGTGCCCCCAAACTGTAGAACAAAGGACAAAACCAAGGCAGGGCGACCTAAGACAACCCGCCAAAGCTGCAAACAAAGAACAACGTTGTGAAGCCGAAAAAGGACATAAGAAAGTGGTGTGAGTTCCATAAGAGCTCCACTCACAACACAAGTGAGTGTCGGGCCAAACAGTCACTGGGGGCCAAGCTAATGGTTTCAGAATTAGATGCATGTTCCGACTTTGAGTCAGAAACTAATAAGGGGAATGCCAAAGGGAAGCAGATTATCGATGCAGATCCCAACGCCACTGTTGCCACCATGAAGATCCATAACGAACACAAAGATCCAAAGGAGGAGGAGAGTCTCTTCCACTCCCAAATGTGGGTAAAGGGATCCCTACTACAGTTCATAATTGACAGTGGGATCCAAAAGAAAATCATTTTGGCAGAGGTCATGAAGCGGTTGGGCTTACCAACCACAGTACATCCACAACCATACACCATCGGGTGGCTTCACCAAGGACATGATCTTCGTGTAAGCCATCAGTGTCGCCTTCCATACAACATCAAGCCCTTCATGGATGAGGTATTGTGTAACGTTTCTCCCCTTGATGTTTGTGATGTATTATTAGGACAACCATACTTGTGGAAGCGACATGCTGTGTATGAGTCAAGGTCTTGTGCTGTCATTATTTCTTTGAGTAATTCATTATACAAGATACCAGAGGAAGCCCCACCTATCGCCACCTCTTTGATCACTGCTAAGAAAGGCAGTAAGCTCATCTCCCAAACTAGGAAATTCATTTCCTGTCCAATTTGCTCCAAAAGTAAGGGGAAGATCATCGCCACATCCATGACCCCACGAAGTGTTCCTCGACACAGTATCAGTAGCAGAGGGATATGGTCATGAAACAACACAGGAGCAACTTCTCCTCACCCACAGGGGTACCATACAAGTTTCAAATGGCTGACAGAGTTTGATTACACCTGCAGAAAGAACGCCTTACAAGAGCCCATCAGGAGCTCAAACCACTCCGACATGGTCCTTACAACATTACCAAGGTTGTCGGAAACAATGCTTTGGAGCACAACATTCCTCCTTTCCTTCGCTTGCACCAAGTTTTCAATGTGGAATGCCCTCAACCATGGTTCCCATGATTACTGGACACATCAGAGATTGCAGAACTGCTCACGAGGGACCAAGTTCAACAGATGGAGGAACTCAATGCAATGGGGACCATTGCTTCCTAAGAGGGGAGGAATGATCTAGGTGGATGTTGGTGGCCACCCACCTATCCCACTTAGACCCCCATAACTATCTCTTTCAGCTTTTCAATTTCCTTAATTGTAGCACAATTTACTATTTTTAGTAGTTTCTTAGGTCCTAAACTTCCAGAGTCATTTTGAGGCCCTAAACGATGTTTTTTGGGAAAATTGGGAGCAACATGGGTCCATGGATTGATGTTGCTCTTCCCAAAGTTATATTTCTCGGATAGATCTTTCTAACGAGATACTGTGCACATCAATCTGAGTTCGTATGCCAAAGTTATGACCCCAGGAAGTTGGTGTACCAATTTACCCAAACGGGGCCCACAATTTGGCGTTTTATCTTCTAGGGTTAGGTTTTTGGATGTTTAAGGCTTTCCATCATTTCTCAACAATAAATAGGCCTTCGAGCCTCATTGTAACTTAACTCAGAGGCATGTAGCAGCCACATCTCTTCCCAAAGATAAGCTACCATTGCCCTAGCTAGTTTATTTCCATTTCTGTTTGTAAGCATATTTCAATGTTTTACAATAATGAAATGAAGTATTATTTTTGTTGCATCTCTATATGTATGGTTATATCTGTATTTTGTTGCATTCCTATTTAAATCTGGACCATTCTGACCTCTACCTCTCTCACATGTGCAAAGTTCTATTGGGATGCAATAGGAGGCCGAAATTGCAAGTTCAGGTTGCACAAGGACGAAGTGCATAATCTGTAGCTACAAGAGGGAAAACCCTTGTCTAGACCTTATTTACCTTAAGAAAGTTGTCTTTCTCTAAGTAGGTCTCAGAAGGAGGTTACATTAGGGTTTCCAAGAAGCTACAGGGATGAAGTAGCAGGGAAAAAATTGCATGTCGAGTAGCAGTAGCTGGGAAGTCGAAGTTGCAGAAGCTAGCAGGTCGAAGTTGCAAGAAAGAAGAAATTTGGTACCAAATCAAGAAAGTACTTGAGGAAAGGGCTGACTTGGTACCGGGAGAAGGACTTGGTCTAGGGATTGGGTCATTATATCTCATTTGAAGCAAATTCTAAGAAGAGAAGAGTTTCTGGGTTTTCCTCTTAGAGGGGTTTTTCCTTGGCTGAGAGCCTATATCTGTGTATTCTTTTATCGTTATTGTTTCTTGATATTTTTTGATGAAAATATACAACTAAAGAAATCAAAGAAGATAAATAAATATTCACAAGCAAGTATCAAGGTTAAAGAAAATAAGATTAATAAGCTACCACTTTACATTTTCTAACATGGTATCAGAGCTAAGGTGAGCAAGGAAGGAAGCTGGAAGGAAACTAGAAGGAGTTACTTAGCAAGGGGAAGGTAAGAGGAAACTCTCAAAGCCTAAAGAAGGATACTACAAAGAAAAAATTATCTCTTGAAGGAATCTAGTCAAAGACTCATTGACAAAAGATCCTCTTATCTAAGTTTTCTATAGTAAAGAAGAAATACTACATCTCACATGAATGGAATTGATCTCGCAAGAGGAAGTCTACTTAGAAGGCATCAATCTCGAAATTTGTTGGTAGAAGACTCCTAGGGAACATATTTCAAGGAAATTTCCTCAAAAGATCTTGAAGGCATAAAAAAGGCTGGGGACATCATCAAAAGGAATCTTGGTATTCAAGTAAGTATCATACTATTTCATAATGGTTGAATATTCAATTCATGTAAGCTCTTTCTACAAGGAGAGAAATAAGATCATTGGGGCATCAAATTATTTGGCATGGAAGAAGAGGATTGACTTAATACTGACATAACAAGAAGTGATGGAATATGTCATTGGGTAAATTATTGAACCAATAAAATAAAGGAGACAAGAACTAGTGAAGTAAAAGAAGGGGAAAGTAAGGGCACAAAGGATCATAATCAAAGCAATCAAGTATTCTCTTGTTCCTTTTGTGGAAAATATAAAAAATTCTAAAGAAATGCATGAAAAGCTAGTAAATGTGTACTTTGTAAGTACAAAAGGTCAAAAGATGTCCTTGCAGAACAAGCTATATATAATGAAGAAATCAAAGGATGAGGATATGGCATCCTTTCTCATGAGAGTCTTTCAGTTAAGAGACCATTTGCAAGGACTAGGGGAACCAATCACAAATTTAGAAGCGACCATATGTGTTCTAAATGCATTGCCACCAGAATGGAGCAGCTTTGAAAGAAGTATCTACTCTAAGAAAGATTCAACTCTCTTTGATGAGTTGTGGGCACATTGCATACTAGAAGATTCAAGGATCAAGGTCAAGGATGACAGTGAATCTGATGAGAAAAATCAAGCATTTCTAGCCCGAGTTAATAGGATGAAGAAGGGAAATTTTGACAAGTCCAAGAAGAAAGATATGTCCAAGATTCAATGTTTCAAGTGCCAAGAGTTTGGACATTACAAGAGGGATAGTCTAAATCAACCGAAAAACAAGAGAAAGGATAGGACTGAAGTTCATGTAGCTTAAGCAGTGGGAGAACATGAAAGCAAGGCAAAGAAGGAAGAAGTGAAGGATATTTACTACTAAGGATGTTCACTATCTTCTAGGTTCTTTATGAATGTTTTTTTTATGATATGTTTTTGCATAAGCATCATAGGATAGAAGCATATGATGATAACATGATTGGAATTTATATGATTATGGTAGAAATCATCTAGGATAGAATGTTAGACCATTTTTCATAGTGTTCATCTATATATTATCTAAAATTCTGTTAGAGGTTTTTATATTTCTTAAAAGGATCATTATGAACCAACATGGACCATCATCTTGGAAAGTCCTTGGGAAGAGCATCATGAAAATAATAGTATGTATTCTATGTAATGTGGAAACATGATGGTAAAAAGGGATGGAGGATTTCAATGTGTTAGGAAACAACCTTTTTTGTGAAATATATGGATAGCTAGATGATTGGATGAAAGCATAGTAATGTATGTTGAAAAGAAAACTTTGGATAATATTCATATGTATAAGAATCTTGTGGAATAAAGTTTGTTATGAAAATATGCTTAAGTATTTATGATGTTGGAAAAGAATGGAATTTGACTTACGGGAGAATATATAAAAGGATTAAGAGTTTCTCTAGAATATGAATTTGATATTGATTAACATCTAGTGTAATATCTGAAAGAAAAGTTGTAACTTGGTAATCAAGTTCAATCCTTAGGCACTCTGATGCAAGAGGGAAAGTTCAAGTGGAGATGGCCAATGAGAATGTTGATGGCACGAGAAGGTCACCATGGTAAGGTAAGTATTTAATTTATGGTTTGGTTATATTGCTAACATATCATTTGTGGCTACTAGAAAAGGATGTTGCATGAATGGATGATGATAGTTAAGGCAATCATTTGTGGCTACTAGAAAAGGATGTTGCATGAATGGATGATGACAGTTAAGGCAAGGTCAACTGTATGAATGAATAGTATTGAGGGAAGCTCAATATCTAGCACCTGGAAATTATGAAGGCAAGATAATTCCATCTTGGAAATGAAAGGGTAGTTGTGTGAAAATATAACCTAAAGGTCAAAGAAGATCACTAGGAAGGCCTTGATCAGACTAAAAACTGGGAAGCCTTGATGCAATGCCTTCATGTTGAAGATAGAAAGTGATGAGCAAGAAAGATGAAATGGATCCTGTCACAAGAATTAAGAGTGTAGATGGTTCCATGATACCTCGAAAAGAAGCAAGAGATGCAAAGGAAAGAGGGAGTCAAGTAGTTATGGAAAACTACTAGTTGATACTTTGATGAAGACAATTTCTAAGGCTTGTGGCGTTGACTTCTCAAAAAGAAGTATGGAATCTCCTCTGGTTTTGAGAAAAAGTAAAAGGAGTCTCCTTAAATAGGATAAGGGATATATTCTCGAGATTAAAGGAGAATAGGGATGTCCTGTTTGGTTGAGAGGGAGTGATGGAAAAAATCACATGTGCATTCTCTTCTTCAGGAGGTGAAGAAAGAACAATGAAAGATTTGATAAGAATCTGAAGTTTCCTTGAGGATATAACTTCCAAGAAAGAAAAGGGACCGACAATCTTTGAGGATAGGATGGAAATCCAAGAGAAGAGTGGTCTAAGAAGACCAATATTATTTTATGACTCACATATGGAGATCCAATTAAGAATAGTCCTAAAAGGACATACATTGTAGACATCCTGTGGAGTATGTGCCTTAGAGAGGTAGTGCAGTATCACACATAAATCCTCCAAACATAATTCTCTTGAATAGAGAAGAGCTTGTCTAATTAGGCCTCAGGGAAAATGCTGGTCATAATGATGATGCACACAGTATGTCTTATAAATTTGACTCTTCTTGAGAACTCTTCAGTTTGAGATGTGATTTTGTGTTGGTTGTACAATTATGAATACCTCCCTAGTTAAGAGGGAGTGTTGAAGAATGTAACTAGTTTCGGTCTTTATAATTGTTGTACTCATTTTAATATGTATCTTATGTAACAAACAAGAAAAAGAAATGAAAATTATTATTATTAAAGCATGGGTTTCATGCTCATTACTGATGGTATTCTAGAAAAAAGCACGTTCTTCGTGCTTCTAGGGTTTTTTAGGTCTTAGTATTTATTTTCACGAGTCAGAGGAGTCAACGTCATGTTTATAAGACCCTTCCAGGGAATTTGTAATTGTAAAAGGAATTATTTTTTAGTTTAGAAATTCCTATAATCTCCAAGAGTACAAGTCGGTGTTTAGTCAATTTAGTGTGTCCTAGATTGCTACATAAGTTATCAATCTAGGAGTCGTAAATTGATGAAGTGTAGTGCACTGTATGTGCTAGACAACCCTTTTCTTACCTCATTGTTTTCAGTTTTATCTTGTTTTGGGGTTTTGTTCTTGTTGGTCTCTTAAAGTGTTCTAATGCAATGGAAATCCTAATCTGCTATTAGAGCAAAAGTTTTAAGAATATTTTTAAAGATCAAGTGTGGATGTAGAGTTGAAGACAAGGTTTATGCTTCTTATGATAATTTCCAAACTTTGAACTTAAGAGATCTTAAAACATGTTGTATACAAAATCAGAAATTGAATAAGAGTATAAACATGTAGCTACATGAACCAAACTAAAAATGAAGTACTGAGAGTGAGGTTACTATCTCTGTTGTCCATCCTAATTGCAGAATTGAAATCTAATAAACAGCTGCAACTCAAAACCAAAAAGTAAAGAAACTGGAAACTAGTCAATGATTTCATCCATAATCAAAATATTTCGTCAATTAGCTTCTAAAACAGGGTTAAGCTAAAGGCTCTCGAAATATCATCATATGGCATGAAAAGAATGACATCTAAATTATCTAATTTGCACACTAATGAAAGCAAAGCTAATTACTCCATCTATAATCACAATATTTCGTCAATTAACTTCTAAAACGGGGATAAGCTAAAGACTCCAGAAATATCATCATATAGCATGAAAGAACTGACATCTAAACTATCTATTTGCATACTAATGAAAGAAAAATCGATTACTTCACCTATAATCACAATAGCTCGCCAATTAACTTCTAAAATGGGGTTAAGCTAAAGGTTCCGGAGATATCATCATATAGCATGAAGAACTGATATCTAAACTATCTTGAACAATAAACAAATCTCACTAAATAAAAGCATAAACAACTGAAATTGAAAACTAAAGTTCAGCAGAGGAAGCAAGTCTCAAATCACCACTTGATGCAAAAAACTACACTAAGAAGCTCGAGCATAACCAGACCTAAAGACCTATTCTGAAGTGCACCTATCAGCGTTAGTAAGAAATGTGACAAGCTGCAAAGACATGTACAAAGTCAGAATGATTATGATCATAAGCAAAACATGATAAATGTACAACTTGAATGAGAGAAAATATACATGAAAAACTATACAAAAACATAAGAATAACCTCAGCTACGCAAGGGCCCTCTGCACAACTTTGGATTAACACATTGTTACTTCAAACCACACTCAAACAACCATGTGAAAAACAGAGTTTTATATTATGAAACAGAGTAATATGTCTCTTGGTTACACAACAACAAAATAACGCTATAACAATAGTATCAAGAACTAACTATCTGCGTTGCAAACGCTTATATTTATAGAGAAAATGGATAACTATATCTCAGAGGAATTTCTTTAGCAATAGACACGTGAATAGGTCAAAATTCGAGGATTTAGCCTCTCGGTTGCCATGAGTAGTAAATCTATGTGAGGTGGATGTTGGATTGCATTATGGAGATGGCCTGCAAGTGGCAAAAACGGATCCACGAGTTCAGGAACGACTTCGAGCTTCTTTTACATGCAGGAACATAGTACTAGTTAACGTAGAACTCTTTGTTGACCACCCTTTGACTGGGACCTTTCCTTCCAAATTTGGCTAAGTAAATAGGACCTCATCCATGTGCGAATCATTCCTGAGCTATCCATGTTTCTTGTTCCTCCTATTGACACCTGTAACCTACAGAACAATGAAAATGACTATGGAATTGCGAGTTAGCTGCGGAAAGTGGCTACATTCTGTAGTTGAAAAACAAAACCTAGATCAAATAACATACACAATGATATAATTTGAAAATCACTCAAATACACTCCTGAAATCAACATGTAACAACTTTTGATAGCTTAGGATGCATTGACATGGGAAAATAGAAGAGAAAGGGTTCAAGAAAATGCTGGGAAGAGAGGTCATTTTTGGGGCTTAACATACCACCACTGTGAAGATGTTGCATGTCCTCATGCAACCAAAATTGTAACTATCCTCCCTTCAATTCATCTGATCTGAAACTTTTGCTAAGACATCCAACCTTTTCTTCTTTTTCTTGATGTCACTGTCATCATGGGCTTCATCATAAGACATCTGTACTTGAGATTGATGAGGGATCTACTCAACCTCCTATTCTTCTTCTTCAGTTTTCTATTTTTCTTGTGCCATAATCCTCAATGCAACATGGTATTGTCATGGATAATTTTGTCCAATTTGTTTTGCTCTTTTAATGTTTCATTCTCCTTTTGGATATGCCTATTTAGGACTTCCAACTCATAAATTTCTTGCTTCAATGACTGAATCAAGGTTTCCTGAGTTGTACCTGGCTGACTAGATGAAGTTACTTTTTCTGCTGTAGTTTTCTGTTGTTCCAATGATTCAATGAAATCATACATCTGCTGCTGAGTTTGATCAATTTCTGGAGTTGTCTTCCTTGGACTAGTTTCAAAATCTAACTAAGGAGAAGGAGAATACTGTGGTATTTGATCAGGTGGAGTGTTTTCTGGTGACTGATCTGGAGTTTCACCTCCCAGGTCTATGAATTGAGGTCCTTTGATTTGCATCTTCTTCAATTTTCCATCTATTCTAGAGCTTCTTCTTAGACCTTGTGAGCTTATGTCCCCCTTTTCTATGCTCTGTTTCTCCTTTCTTTTTTGTTTTACCTTAGTTGAATGTTCTTTAAGATGAATTAATCTCTCAGAAAGCACTTGCTATTCTTCTGAAGAAGGCTCAAGAGTTTGGTAAATGTCTTCAATTTTCCTCTTTCCTTTCTATTTTGCTTGTTTCCTAATTTCAGTCAATGTTTCAGAAGGCAATTCTTCTTCATTGGTTTCCTTGGTCACACTAGTAGGAGTATCTTGGATTAATAAAGTTGTTCTTTTCCTCCTACTTTTCTTTGCTGAACTCCCCTCAGGCACTTCAGGAGGGTCTTGGAAGAAGTTCCTAACTAGGAATTTTTCCCATGTATCTTCCCTCTCTTTCAAATGATTCTCAACCAGGATCTTAATAAGGCCATGATGGTAGAGATGAGGTTCCACATCATCTATATTCTTTTGCACTGTAGTAGAGATTTTTCTCAAACTACTCAAAAATAAATAAGGAAGGTCGATAGTTTCATTCTCCAAGAAATTCATTAATAATTTGATATGATACATGTACATAGAGCCATACCTGCCCTCGCATGTAATGAATTTCTAGATGATCAACAACAGTCTAGTCCATTTATCTTTTAAGGCTGAAACATGGATTCCTCGTTTAAAGATTGATACGTCCATACCTGGATTATGAAGAATGACCCTCCATACCTTTTCATCAAATTCCTTGTTCTTAAACCATCTCTCCCCTTCTTGTGGAAGCTATGTGGCTGCTACAATTGATGACTCTGTCACTCGAAATTTTATGTCCCCAATCTCAACTTCTACACCATTGAAAGATCTTGCAAATGTTTTTGTAATCTCCTTATTATGACCCTTGAAATTCTTAATAAAATGTAACCATCTTTCCTTCTTCAATGTGCTCTTAAGCTGCGGGTATCCTTCTATGAATTTAACCCTTTTGGGTTCTGTTCTCACTATAAGACCCATTCTTCCTTCTTATTGTGAAGAAACCTCTATAAATGACAATTTTACGGGAGCAGAATGGTTATGTGAGCGAAAAATAGAAGAGGGTCATGGAGAAAATTGGTGATTACGAAATGGGAAGAACACTGAGCATGAAAGGAAGGTGGGTTTATGGAGCAGAAGTCTGTGTAAACAAACAATGTATCGAGGATTGTAAAACCTAGTGTGAAATCGTGGAGGTAGAGTGTTACTCGTAAAATTTACAAAACTGAATGGAGCTTGAGTTCATAAAAGGCTACGGAGTGAAACATCAGTGGGTTCACAAAAAGGTTGTGGAGTGGAACGTCAGTGGAAGAGAGCCTTATTCAATCAGCTCACGTCTTCATGATTAGCCGTTTTAACAAGTGTAATGAGGATGTATGACTAAGTACGAGTTAAAATCAGAAATGGATTATGAGACGTTAGGATTGATGCGGAGGATATGGTGGAGTTAAGGCAACCATCAAGTCAAATCATTACACGTTATGGAGCTGTGATTTACATACCATAAAAATTATGCGTTTGAAATGCTATTTGAAAATGGTTTTGTCCATATCTTGGAATCATACCTCTTTTGTTTTGCTAACTTTTAATTGGCTGCCTTTGTAGGTGCTTTTCAGGTGTTGGTGTCTTCAAAGATCTTCTCCTTCCCTGCATCTTGCTTTTATTATTATTTGGCTAATCACTTGACTGTCACTGCAGAGTAACAACGGATTATCTGCGGAATCAGCAATCAGCTGTGGAATTAGAATTCAACTGCAGAATCAAAATTCAGCTGCGGAAACTGAGATAGTGAATAACATATGACTTGGCGAATGAATGGAAATGAAAATGACTGTATGGATGATACATGTAAAGGTGAATATGAAGAGAAACTGAAAGAAATTTTATTGATGGAATGTGGTGGAAAAATGGAGCGAAATGAAATGGAATGGAATGAAACAAACTATGAGTGAAATGATATTTTTTTTTGGAAAATATAGGGTGTCAGAATATTCTGATTTTCGCCTTGTATTTTCTATATAAGACTGCCAATCAGTGATTGGTTTTTAGGCTTATACATTTTTTTTTAGAAGATGATGAAAAAAACAAAGACTAGGCTGGTGGAGAAGAATGATTCTTCTTCACCAGCCTCATTGTAGAATTATCTTGAAATATTTTGATAAACTCATCCTTTGAGAGTGGCTTATGATAGATCTTCGATCTATGACCATTCACAATGAGAAGAGTTTGATGCTCATCAATTGTTTTGATTCTTACCGCTCCATTGCTAAAAACTTTTTCAATCTCATATGGCCTAAGCCAATGAGTCTGAAATTTACCTTGAAATTCTTTGAACTTTGAATCAAATAGCAATGCCCAATATCCTTCTTGAAATTTTTTTTCCTTGATGTATTTGTCATGCCACTTAGGTCTCTGCTGCTGAACTATACCAGTTCTTTGAACTACTTCTTGTCTGATCTCATCTAGTTCATTCAACTGCTGCACTATATGCATTTGAGCTTCTGATAGATCCATTCCCAACTGAACTTCCATCTTGAAGGTTTTAACTTGGAACTCAATGGGAAGCAGAACTTCCTTCCCATAAACAAGTTCATAGGGAGTGTGTCTTGTTGTGTTCCTCCATGTAGTTTTGTAAGCCCATAAGGCTTCAGGAAGCCTTTCTGCCCAATCTCTTTTGTGTAGATGCATAGTCTTGGTAATGATTCCTTCAATTACTTTATTCGTGGACTCCACATGACCATTTGCTTGCGGATGATAAGAAGTGGATTTCCTATGCTTGACCTTGTACTCTTCCATAAGTTTCTCCATCATTCTGGATGTGAATTGACTTCCCTGATCTGTCACAATTTCCCTTGGAACACCAAAGCGAGTAAAAATATCCTCATAAAGAAAATTAACTACTATATTTTCAGTAGCAGAAAATAATGATTTGGCTTCTACCCATTAATCAGTACATACTAATATATACTTTTTTTGCTTGGATGGAGGATTAATAGGTCTAATAAAGTCTAAAGCCCATTTTTCAAAGGGTTCGATGAGTACCTGAGGTTGTAATGGCATCTCATTTGAGGGGGTAGGTTTCCTTACCCTTTGGCAGCTGTCACACCTTTTGACATATTGTTTTGCATCTTTGAAGAGGGACGACCAATAATATCCTAAAGAAAGGATTTTATAAGATGTCCTCTTGTTAGTAAAGTGTCCATTGCACGGTTCATCATGACATGCTTTGAGAATATCAGGCATTTCATCTTCTCTGACATATCTTCTGATCACAAAGTCTGGCCCTGTTTTAAATAATTCGTTAGAAATCCATGAATATCTTGAACTATCCTAAATAATCTTTCTTCTTTCACTAGGAAATAAATGTGGAGGTAGTTTCCCTGTAAACAAATAGTTAGCCATATTTGCAAACCAAGGAGTTTTAGTAGTTACTGCATTTCATCTTCTCTGACATATTTTCTGATCACAAAGTCTGGCCCTGTTTTAAACAATTCGTTAGAAATCCATGAATATCTTGAACTATCTTAAATAACCTTTCTTCTTTCACTAGGAAATAAATGCGGAGGTAGTTTCCTTGTAAACAAATAGTTATCCATATCTACAAACCAAGGAGTTTTAGTAGTTACTACAAATAAGTATTCATCAAGAAACTTATCCTCTACAGTAGAGTCCTCTTTGATATTATGAATCCTAGACAAGAAATCAACAACTGTGTTTTGTTTCCCTGGTCTATCGAACACAGTATTATTGAATTCCTGTAAAAGTAGGAGCCATCTTGTAACTCTGCCATTAGTAATAGGTTTGTTCATCAGATATCTAATTGCAGAATGATTAGTATGAATAAAAGTTTCATAGCCTGTTATATAATGTCTGAACTTATTAATTGCATGAACAACAACTGAGAACTCTTTTTCAGTCACAGTATAATTTAACTCAGTGGGAGTCAAATTTTTACTGGTATAGTAAATGGCATAGGGAACCAAGTCTTTTTTTCCCTGTACATCTCCTAGAGCTGTATCTAAAGCATCTATAGAAATATGGAAAGGAAGTTTCCTATTTGGTCCTCTCAAGATAGGTGCTTCAAATATTCTTGTTCTCAAGGCTTCAAATGCTGATTGGCAATTAGGACCCCACTTAAATTCACAGTCTTTTGTAAGTAGTTTGAAGAGTGGAGATGCTATTTTGGTAAAGTTTTCTATAAATCTTCTATAATATCCAGTAAATTCTAGAAAATTTCTAACATTTTTTTGAAAATTTGGAATAGGTAACTTGGAGATGACTTCAACTTTGGATTTGTCTACTTTAATCCCATCCCTTGAAATATGATGTCCCAAAACAATACCTTTAGTAAACATCATAAATCATTTTTCATGGTTTAATGAAAGGTTTGTTTCTTTACATCTTATAAGTTCTTTTTCCAAATTTTCCAAGGCTTCTACAAATGTATTACCATAGACTGTAAAATCATCCATATATATCTCTACACAATCATGGATTAGATCAGAAAAAATTCCTAGTACTACTCTTTGGAATGTTGTAGGTGCATTACATAATCCAAAAGGAAGCATTCGGTAGGCAAAATTTCCCCATGGACAAGTAAATGTGGTTTTATCCTAATCTTCAGGTGCTACTTGAATTTGATTGTAACCACTAAAACCATCTAGAATTGAAAAGTACTTTTTGCCTACTAATGTATCTAATACTTGATCTATAAAGGGCAAAGGAAAGTGATCCATCAAGGTTGCTTTATTCAATTCCCTATAGTGAATGCACACCCTCCATTTATCATTCTTTTTGGGCACTATCACCAAGGGAGAAACCCATCGGCTATCTGAGATTGGGTAAATGAAGTTCACATTGAGTAATTTTTGGAGCTCTTCTTTCACAATCTCCCTAAGATTTGGATTCATCCTTCTTTGAGGTTGTTTGATTGGTCTACTTTTCCCCTCAATATAGATATGATAGATACAAGTCTTAGGGTCAATACCTTTCATATCAGTATACTCCCATGCAAATGCAGTAGAATGTTTTTGTAAGATTTTGGATAGCTTTTCTTGTTGTAACTTTTCCAAGTTTTTGTAGATATTCAATGTTTTACCTGGAAAAATTTCAACTGCAAAACTGCCAAACTCTTCCATAGAGTAGAGAGAGATTCGGGTTGATGACAAGTATTCAATATCAGAATCTAACTGAAATTGTGTGCGATCATATTCTGAAGATGTTTCAAAATTTTCTAATGTGTTCAGGATTTGACTATCCTCACTAACTTCAGAGAGAGTAAAGACAGGTTGTATAGCATCTTCATCATCGACCCATTCATTGTCTCCTACTTCTGTAGTTTCTTTTGCTGGAGGATACAAAGTAAATTTCTTTGTTGAATTACCATCAGAAATGTACGGGTCATCAGATCTACAACTAATAAAAACATTAGATGTGGCTAGCCAAGGTCTTCCTAAGATGATCGGGTGTCCTCCTAGATTATTCTTGAGAGTCAAAATCATGAAATCCACCGGATATTCCCAAGAATCTAAGGAGACCGAAATATATTCTATTACACCATCTGGTTTGATTACTGATCTATTTGCAAGTTGCAGTAAGGTAGGTGTGAAAAGAAGATTAGGAAGTTTAAGCTGTTCCATAGTTTGTCTACTCATAATGTTTATAGCAACCCCTAAGTCAATCAATGTATTTGGAATTTCTATTCCATTTATAAGTGTCTTGACAATTGGACTACCTGGATCCACATATTTTTGCATGGTAATCTTTCCCATCATGATATCTGCTATTTTTCCTACCAGGTGGATTCTTTGTGTCTCTTTATTTCCTACCTAGTCTTTTGATACTCAAATCCTTTATTGTTTTTGGTAGAATAGGAATCTCTCTAATGGCTTGTAGTAAGAGAATCTTGATACAAAAATTCTTTAATTCATCTAGGAAATCATATTCAGGCAACAAGATTTGTTTTTCCACCCCCTGTCAATTTGTAATCTCTTAGGAAAAGGAGGTGTGGATGTCTATATAGGTTGCTCAACTATAGGAGTTGTGGGGGTTGACTCCTTTTGTTTTTCTTTCTAAATGGTTGGGTTTTGAAGGGATGCTTCTTCAAAACTTTTATTGACTTTAAGAGAATCCTCCTCAGAAGCACCTTTATCTTGAATATTTATAGAAGGTTTTTCCTTTTCTAAAATCCTACCAGATCTAAGTTGAACATCATTAAGATCTAGAGGAAGAATCATGTAGGTAGGAAATGGTTGTCCTTCTACCATGTAAGCATTCTGAGGGTTTTTGTTGTTGGGATTTGGTAATGGTTGGGCTAGTAGTTGATTTGGATTCTCTTGGAATGGAAGAAAGAGTTGAGGATTTTGATTTTGTTGAGGAGGTTGCTGTTGTGGAAATGGTAATGAAAGTTGAGGGCTTTGATTTGGGAGTTGTGGATTTTGTTGTTAGTTTTGTGCAGGAGGATAGCCCTGATAAGATGGAGGACATTGATAATATTGAGCAAATATCCCATAAGGATTTTGTACCCCTTGTGCCCATGATTGAGATTGATATGGATTTTGAGGTTGAAGCCAAGGTTGTTGCCAAGAATTCTAATTTGGTGAGGGCTGAAAATTCATTGGATTGTTGAATCCTTGATTTTGTTGCCCTTGCCAAGGTCTTCTTGAAACAAATCAAAGAGATTCTACAAAATTTGAGTCCTCCTGAAAGATAGCTTTAAGCCTTGGGATTGAAGGACAATCCTTGGTCTCATGACCTTATGAGAAAATCATACATGTTTCTACAACTTTTGCATCTAAGGGACATTCTCTTAGAGCATGCTTTTTTCTAAATTTTGGGCAAAATATGGCTAAGGCATCAGCTTCTGTTTTCTACTTGTTTTGAATTTTGAGGGTGTCTAGTTGTTCACTAAGGCTCCCTAGAATGTCAGTTTTGAACTCATCAAGCATATTGCCAATTTTTACCCTACTTACTATCCCAGTTGTAGATTTGTTTGCTCTAATAAGAGAAGGGTCTCCAAGCCCTTTTCCAGTTTTAGATTTTCCCCTTGAGAGATGGACACATAGTTCTACTATGTCACTTAATGGAAGTTGAGAGATGTCTCCCTTACCCATCATGTTTAAAATATCTATCCATTCATCTCTAATGGTTTTCAATAAAATGGATTTTAAGGTTTCCTCATCTAAGTTGTTCATTTTTGCTCTCTTTAAGTTGTATTGAAACCTTTCAAGCAAATCCTCCAAGTTCTTATCTTCTTTTTGCATCATTTTGAATACTTCATCCTTATGATTAGTAGGCATACAATAATCCAGGTATCTATCCAAAAATGTCTGCCTCATATCATTCCAAGTCCTAATAGATTGAGTGACTAATCCCATAAACCATTTCAGAGTAGCCCCTTTCAATGTTGAAGGGAGCAATTTGAGTTTTTGAGAGTCTTCTAAATAGTCATAAGTTCGGCATAAGACTTCAAACTCAAATAGAAATGTTTCAGGATCCTCACTTCGTAATCCATAAAAGTTTGGGAGGACAGATGGTGAAATGTTTTTCATTGTTGTGTGGGTTTCCTCATCTACTATAGGGAATCCAAATGAGTTATCTCCTTCCCTATTTCCCCCATTGTTACCTCTACCACCTCCATTATTTCCTCTACCTCTACCCCATCCTCCAAATAGTGAAAATTCTCCATCTTGCTCTTCTTCTACCATGATAGTTTCCTCAGAATCTTCTAGCTCTTCTATTAATGGTTTATGAGAGAGAGTTTCTACCTCCTCTTCTTCTCTAGGTAATTCTACTTCTTCCACTGCAGTAGGCTCTCCTATGGAGGTGAAGAAGGGTTCTTCTCCTAGGTCAGATTTAGTAGATAATGTGGGAGAATTTTCTAATTCAATTGCCGCCCCTTGAATTCCAAGAATCCTAAGGTTGGAAGTATGAGTTTGGGATGGAGGTGTATCTTGTCTATTCCTTGAAGTAGTTGGAGTTGTAAAAATCAAACTTTTGCCCCTAGCTATAAACCTTCCCCTAGAATCTCTTTCTCTATGCATGTCATTTTTTTTATTTTTGATGATTTTGATTGGGCTAATAATCCTTTTCCTGATCTTCCAGATCACACTAGATGCAAGAAGAGAGCATACTCAAGAAATTATTGGACTAATAAGTCTTTTTTCTAATCCTCGAGATCACACTAGGTGCAAGAGGAGAGCATACTTCAAGAAATTATTAATTTTTTGTTTTCTTTTGAATGTAAGAGATAGGCTACCTAGTTACACTTCCCCCGCAACGGCGCCAAATGTTTAATCAATTTAGTGTGTCCTAAATTTATACATAAGTTATCAATCCGAGAGTCGAAAAATGATGAAGTGTAGTGCACTGTATGTGCTAGATAACCCTTTTCTTAACTCATTGTTTTCAGTTTTATCTTGTTTTGGGGTTTTGTTCTTGTTGGTCTCCTAAAGTGTTCTAATGCAATGGAAATCCTAATCTGCTATTAGAGAAAAAGTTTTAAGAATATTTTTAAAGATCAAGCGTGGATGTAGAGTTGAAGACAAGGTTTATGCTTCTTATGGTAATTTCAAAAATTTGAACTTAAGAGATCTTAAAACATGCTGTCTACAAAATCAGAACTTGAATAAGAGTATAAACATGTAGCTACATGAACCAAACTAAAAGTGAAGTACTGAGAATGAGGTTACTATCTCTGCTATCCATCCTAATTGCAGAATTGAAATCTAATAAACCGTTGCAACTCAAAACCAAAAAGTAAAGAAACTCGAAACTAGTCAATGATTTCATCCATAATCACAATATTTCATCAATTAATTTCTAAAACGGGGTTAAGATAAAGACTCCAGAAATATCATCATATGGAATGAAAAGATTGACATCTAAATTATCTAATTTGCACACTAATGAAAGCAAAGCCAATTACTCCATCTATAATCACAATATTTCGTCAATTAACTTCTAAAACGGGGTTAAGCTAAAGACTCTGGAAATATCATCATATAGCATGAAAGAGCTGGCATCTAAACTATCTATTTGCATACTAATGAAATCAAAATCATTTACTTCACCTATAATCACAATAGCTTGCCAATTAACTTCGAAAACGGGGTTAAGCTAAAGGCTCTAGAGAGATCATCATATAGCATGAAGAACTGATATCTAAACTATCTTGAATAGTAAAAAAATCTCACTAAATAAAAGCATAAACAATTGAAACTGAAAACTAAAGTTCAGTAAAGGAAGCAAGTCACAAATCACCACTTGATGCAAAAACTACACTAAGAAGCTTGATCATAACCAGACATAAAGACCTATTTTGAAGTGCACCTATCAGCGTTAGTAAGAAATGTGACAAGCTGCAAAGACATGTACAAAGTCAGAATGATTATGATCATAAGAAAAACATGAGAAATGTACAACTCGAATAAGAGAAAATATACATGAAAAACCATACAAAAAACAAAAGAAGAATCTCATAGGGATGCTGCGAAAACTAAAGGATGGAAAGAGTTGGGAGAAAGTTGCAAAAAGCTGGAGGACAGCGGGAGTTATTCAAGATATAGCGGTACTGTTAAACAGAATTGATTACAAAATAATTAATCATGTACGACGCAATGGAAACAGGGCTGCGGACCTCTTGACTAATTGGGGGAGTAAAGAGGTGACCAATAGTTTGGATAGGATCTGGCCATCATTGGAAGTGGATCACAACTGGGGAGGACTAAAAAACATAATCACCCAGGACCATAATGAAGCAACCGCAGTTTGAAAGAACGAGGACAAGACACCCGATTGGGATGAGCAAGGTGGCAGGCTGGGTAATTAAGGAGCAATAGTGTGTCAGGCAGGTCAGAGCAGACGGGTTTCAAGAAATGATTGTTACAGGATACTGGATCGGTGAGAAGGATCTCCGATCAGGGCGAAAGAATAACAGGGTACAGAAGGGCGACGGTGGAGGTGTCAGTTCGTCAGACACAAGACAGGGGAATGATAGCACGGAGGCATGGGATAGCAAAGAGGTAAGGGAGGTAAGGTATAAGCGCATGAGGAGGGGAGGCATAAGGAAGAAAGGGTGGCGAAGCGGGATGAGGGAATCTGCATGCAAAGAAACAAGAGAGGGTGGCGGTAATCAATCGAATACAGCTAGGAGAGAGGGAAGATCAAGGAGCCGAGCAGAAGGAACAGGGACGCAGAGAAGGAGGCAATGAAGTGAGGAAGGAATGGCAGCAGAAGGGAGTAGGGCGACAGGTAGATGGATGAGAAGCAGAGCAGGAGAGGGGAACCAGGGGCGAGGGGACCAGGACGTGAAAGGCAAAGGGAAAATGGAGGAGGACACAGAGCAATTTTATATACCCGTATATGATGTTTCAGAGGGTGAGAGCGAAGACACCGAAGCCGAATTTGAGAAGGCAGCACAGGGAAATGGTAATCGCGACCGAAATGAGAGAATTATAGGAAACAGAACCATGAAAAGAGGACGGGAGGAAGCTGAAGGAAGACAAGAACCAGAAGCTAAGGCAGGGAGCGGCAGGCGGAGCTGAGGGAGAGGTCGGCGAGGCAGGGGAGGCCAGAGGAGTCGGGGAGTAGCAAAAGGCAGAAGCAGGCGGGGTCGCTGCTATTGAGAAGGTATAGTAGAAGATGGGGAGACCAGCGTGGAAGCGACAGGGAAATAGGGAAGGAGGACTATTGAGACAAGGGTTCGGACAGCTGAGAGAGCCTACAGTGAGAGGACTAACCCAAAAATCAGGAGGATAATTGAGCACTGGGAGGAAGAGGCCATTCAGGCACAGTCTGAGGAAGAAATTGAGGACTGGGTGCACCTCATGCCGGATCCAGGACATACCCGAGGAAGAATGACACTATATAAACAGTCCCTGCACCTATACTAGGTAATGAAAAGACTTATGGCCAAAGATATGGAGCAGATAGCCTTGGAAATGGCTGAATTATCACAGGGGATCCCAAACCTGAAGAAAGAGCTGAAGGACATCCTAATCACCCTGCTCATGCAGGACAAGAGATTGGAGGATATTCAACAACATCTAGAGGAGAATGGCTTGGTGATCAAGAAGGAGAAAGAGCAGCAAGAAGATGTTGGGAATCAATGAAGAAAGGCATGTTTTTTTTTGAAGTATTTAGAAAGTGCAAATCTTAGTTTCCTTTAGTTATGTATAGGATCTATGATAATTTTTACTTGCAGTTATATGTCAATAGTAACAGTTACAAGGCTGATGTTTACAAAGCCTGGAAAGAAATTTTGAAAACCTTTTATTTTTGGTTAGCAGTTAAAAACTATAGGTGGTCAACAAACCCGGTTTCCCCTCGGGGCGGGTTGAGACCACCTTAAGATTGTAGTGGTCTCAATTTTGCCAATAGAAAATGGTAACTCCCCAGCTTACAAAAAAAAAACAAAAGAAGAATCTTAGCTACGTAGGGGCCCTTTGCATAACTTTGGATTAACACGTTGTTACTTTAAGCCATGCTCAAACAACCATGTGAAAAACAGAGTTTTATATTATGAAACAGAGTAATATGTCTCTTGGTTACACAACAGCAAAATAATGCTATAACAATAGTATCAAGAATTAACTATCTGCGTTGCAAACGCTTATATTTATAGAGAAAATGGATAACTGTATCTCAGAGGAATTTCTTTAGCAATAGACACGTGAACAGGTCAAAATCCAAGGATTCAGCCTCTCGGTTACCATGAGCAGTAAATCTATGTGAGGTGGACGTTGGATTGTGTTATGGAGATGGCCTGCAGGTGGCAAAAATGGATCCACGAGTTTAGGAACGGCTTCGGGCTTTTTTTACCTGCAGGAACAAAGTTCTAGTTAACGTAGAACTCTTTGTTGACCAACCTTAGGCTGGGACCTTTCCTTACGAAGTTGGCTAAGTAAATATGACCTCATCCATGTGTGGATCATTCCTGAACTGCCCATGTGTCTCATTCCTCCTAGTGACACCTGTAACCTACAAAACAATGAAAACGACTGCGGAATTGCGAGTTAGTTGCGGAAAGTGGCCACATTTCGTAGCTGATAAACAAAACCTAGATCAAATAGCACACACAATGATATAGTTTGAAAATCACTCAAATACACTCTTGAAATCAGCATGTAACAACTTTTGATAGCTTAGGATGCACTGACATGGGAAAATAGAAGAGAAAGGGTTCAAGAAAATGATGGGAAGAGAGGTCATTTTTGGGGCTCAACAGTTGAAACTAGGATCCTTAGGTCGGACTAAAGGAGGGAATTTGAACCCTTGAGAAGGCTATAAAAGGAAGCAATTCGACCTCATTTGGACACACTCACTCACAAGTTTGATCTATCAAGAAAAATGTTTGATCTGAAGCTCGGAATTTGTAGGGAGAGTGAAGGTCAAAGAAGCGGAAGGAAAGAATATCTTGTTTCTGGGCTCTATCTCTCTGACACGTATGAATTTCTAAGGTTTCTAGGCTGTAATAGGAGGCCACAATTACGAGTTCAGGTTGCATGGGGACGAAGTGCAAAATTTGTAGTTGCAAGAGGGAAAAACCTTATTTAGAACTCGTTGACCTTAGGAGAGTTTTATTTCTCTAAGTAGGTCTCAGAAGGAGGTTACATTAAGCTTTCCAAGACGTTGTAGGGATGAAGTAGCAGGTCGAGTAGCAGTAGCTAGGAAGTTAAAGTTGTAGAAGATGCCATGTCGAAGTTGCAAGAAAGAAGTAGTTTGGTACCAAATCAAGGAACGACTTGAGGAAAGGGATGACTTGGTATTGGGAGAAGGACTTGGTCTAGGGATTGGGTCATTGTATTTCATTTGAAGTAGATTTTAAGAAGATAATATTTTATGGGTTTTCCCCTTGGAGGGTTTTTTACCTAGCTGGGAGCCTATATCTGTGTCCTCTTTTGTTGTTACTATTTCTTGGTATTATTTGATGAAAATATATAACTAAAGAACTCAAAGAAGATAGCTAAATATTCACAAGAAAGTATCAACGTTAAAGAAAATAAGATTAATAAGCTACCACTTTACATTTTCTAACACAATAACTTGGCTTGTAGAATCATGCCTATCTTCAGACATATTTATCATATGATTCAGATAAATATTTAATACATATAAGTTTAGATTTTATACTATTTCCAAGTATAGCAATGAAATCAAATGTGATGTGCCATTATTCATAATTTTGTTTTATGATGATTCCAAGAAAATATGCTATACAGAAATGGAAGGAATAAGAAAAAGTGAAATCAGTTGTCATCGGATCAAGATAAGAAATTTAGAAAAAAAATTACAATCACATATTTTTCAAAGACAAGAAAAAACATATGCATGCTTCTCAAGCATGTAGAGAATCAAAACATTATTGTGAGTCTTGTATCATTGATGGATATAAAAAGAAGACATTTTGGAAGCTCCATCCTTGTACCCATCTAAAAAATAAAAACGAAGAAGAAAGTAAAAGCAACTTAGAGATTCAAAACTTACATGTATGGGCCTAAAATCAACCCCATATATGCAAAATAAAAAAACTAAAATAAAAGGTTGCAAGCATGAAAAATCAGCTATGGCTAAAGAAAAACCAATCATATATGTACAAGAAGACCTATGAACAAGCCCCCCCAAAAAGAGTGTTGAGATATAAAAATAAATCAGCTAGTAATGACCAAGAGCAACCTGCCAATGAAGAACAAAAATCAAACTTGAAAGTCAAAATGTAACGGAAAAGAAAAAATAATTGAAGGGGAAAGACACAGACTCTTCTTATCGAAGGATCAAATTATTGACTCTTGTTGATCACAGTTTTGAGAAAAAAATGATTTCCAAATCATTGGTGCAACAACTTGGCTTGGCGACTCTTGCCTATCCTCAAGAAGACACCTTGGATTGGTTGATCAATGACACCAATATGCAATGAAAAAGAAATGTGAGTTTAGATTTTCTATTATTTCCAAGTATATTAATGAAAATAAATGTGATATTATTATGAAAGAGCCAAATAACAAAAACCTCCTTCATTTTCTTCATAGGTATCATAAATTAGAATATTCGAGTGAATATTTACTGTCTATTTTTCAGATTTCGTAATTTCCTGTTTTAGTCATGATCTTTCAGTGCAGATTACGAGGATCTGGAGGATAATTTTTGAAAAAAGAGAGAGGTTTATCTCAATAAAAATATCATATAAAAAAACCTCCATTTTTGTAACAATTGTCATGATTCAAGAGATATGGTCTAATATTTGACCCCTATTTTCCAGAAATCCGGTCCATATTTCCTAGCGGACAGTTTCTAAATCTAATGTAACTGATTCTATCTTTTGGGGAAATGGTTGAGATCGAACCCCTAAGTCTAGGGATGAGCTAATTGTATATATTTCATGAATTTTAGTATATAAAAGGTTGGTTGGTTAGGGTTAGAGAAAGAAAACACTGTGCATTGTACTTTTCCATTTAAAAGTTTTCAGTGAATGATGAAGGTTGATGTCTGCTTTTTTAAGGATTCATATGTCAATATTCTTATGGTGGTGTTTTCTCCTATGTATGTGAGTTTCTCTCTTGTTACAATCATGCTTGAAATCTTATTTCTTCATGTTTAATTAAGCAAAAAAAAAAATCATAATTCACTTTTTAAGTGCTTTGTTATGGCTTATTGAGCATTTTAGTGTTTTTATTCCATTGAGATATCTAGAATTCATCATTAGCTATATGCTTTAGATGTTTTCAATTCCACTATTCCTCTTCTCACCCCTCTACAATGAAATTTGATAAAAAAAACACTAGAAGGATTGGCTACCTTGCCCCTGTCTAAAGATTCCTCCTTTTTTCATCCTCTCACTGAAAATAATTAGCTTAATATGACTCCATGCCCAATGGATTTTCCCTCTTCCCTACCATCAAATCATTATAATATTTCGTCTATGAGCTCAATACCTAGCCTAAAACCTAAGACTACCAGTCAGCCAAGTGACTGGATATCCATATAGAGAGAGCCCTCACTGAAGCTCAAAGGGCTAGATTCTAGTTTTAAAGTGGTTTATGGTTACCTTTGGGTTCCTCTCCTCAACCTAGAGGAATTACCAAGTGCTAACATAAATTATTCAAAATTTAAAGAAAAATGTATATATTCACGTGCATCCATATGAATCCAAACCATTTATACATAAATAGGCAAAAGTTATCAATTATATAACGATGCATCTAACCAAAATAACATCGAGTGCAATCCATCTCTAAACCAAAAATACATAAAAAAAAGGCTCTATATGGGCTCTAACATCCAACATAAATCATTCTACAACAAAAACTAACATATCAACAAAATCATTGCATTAAAATAAGATAGAAAAGCTTAACATGTCAAGTCAATATTTTTGTTTGAGCAATGGGTACGCGTTTACAATCAATGCCATTATCATCAAGCTACATGTAAAATAGATAATACCGCTAAAAAAATGTTAATTCCGCCATATTTGAGCAAGATCTAAAATTCTACTTTTTTCATATGAAATCCTATGAGGTTGGAACCACTATCAAACATCCTGAAGTAAGTAATGGTAATGTTAAAAATTTAAGTAAAAAAATAACTTTCTACTTTAAGCATTTAACATTACCATTAATTTCATAACAATAGTAGGGCCCTCGACTTGATTAGGATTCCCCACTCAAAAATTATTGTTTTTTTTTTCCCTTTATTTTTTAAGGAATATCCTTCATTACATTGTATGGAACCGGACGGTCTTGTACCAAACTAACCTTTTGCAATTCCAAGCCTTGATCGGACCAACTGGTTCCACCACTTTCAGTCTGGTTACAATAACATTAATATGGATTCTTCATTAATGTTTATGCATCTAAAGACCTCAAGGAATTTGTGTTCATCATAGTTGATAACTAAGTCAAAGAAAACAAATTCAGTATATCACTTGTACCAACACCTACTTTCACTCTCAAATATTGGATCATCACATACATAACCATTTATGACCTCGTTCAACCAAGAGGGGGCCTCGCCAATCCAAATCTCTCCTATCCCCAAAGTTTCCTAGGGAGGTAACTTAGTGAAATCCTAGGATGATTATTAAATGAACCTAAAACATTGAAAGTAGGCAATGTCAACATTCACAAATAAATAGTAGTGGGATATTAAATCTAATATTGTAACCACTATCTAACATTATCTTCTTTCACAAGCCATCACTTATCCCAACATCTATTTTTACTCTCAAATCATGGACCATTGCATATGTGACCATTTATGACCTAGGTAAACCAAGAGGTGCTTTTTCCCTCCCAAAACTATTCTACCCCAAATCTCCTAGGAAATGAAAATAGATGTAGCTTAGACATATATTTCCAGGAGGGTTTCTACTTGGAAATATTCTCATATGAATTTTCCAAAATTTCACTTTATTAATTAATAAAGTGAACAATTTTATTTATTAAAGTGACTTTTAATTAATAAAGTGATTAAAATGGGTCACTTAATTATTTAATTAAAAGAGAGTCATTGATCTCACGATTAGATCTTAACCATTGAACATTAGGTTTTTGGTTCATTTCAAAGTTATAAACGAAAGAGAGGGAAAAGGACAAAGACATAGAGATCATTCATTTCAAAAATCACATGAGTGAAGAAGAAAATCAGAGATCTGATTTTTAGCCATTGGAGAAGGGTTTTAGTAGTCTTTCAACAAGAAGAAGGCATCCAGTCAGTAGCAAGGAGAAGTGCAGCCAACAACTCAACAGAGTGGGTCGTACCATCATATGTATAGGTTCGTACAGTCATACGGATTGCAAAATAGGTCAAACAAATTGTAAAGTTGGCCACACATTTCATGTAGATATGCCTTGATTTCTATGTAGACTAAAATTTTTCCAGGTTTGTTGTTCATTTGATAGTTTCTCAGAGCCATTTTCTTTGTAAGAAAACTCTTACAAAATTTCTAAAGATATTTTGAATGATGAACTAATTTAGAAGAGAAAAACTAATTGTACATTTTGTGATTTATTTTCTTGTTTTGAATGATGAGCTGATCTAGAAGAGCATAAATAATTGTGCATTGAGTTTGATTGAGTTTCTCGTTCCCTGCTAAATGCAAGAGTTAATAATTCCACAAAATAACTATATCTAATCTATTTTCTTAAATAGTTGGATTTAGGATAATTTAATATGACATCATATCTTTTGTTCTGCGAGAAAAGTAGATCTAATATTTTCCAGGTTACTTCAGCGAGCTTGAGAGACAAAGCTCAGGAAAACTGTGTCTTTAACCAATGTGAAAGTTGAGGATCGACTTGATGGGGTTTCGAATTTGTTGCCCTAGAAGGCAAGAATCTCAGTGATCTTGAAGGAGCAAGACTTATGGGAAGCAGTGTCGAACACTCCTACTCCAACCTAGACCTTAGGGAGTATGCAAACACCAACAGTAGTAAAACCTATAATGCAATCAACATGGGATGAGAACATAAAGACCAAGAGGGCGATCCTTTAAGCTTTTAAGGATCATCTAATTCTGCATGTTGTAGAAATACTAGATATATGGAGATATTTGATGAAGTGATAACATGAGTTGAGAAATGATTCTCAAGACTAAGCCCAAAGAGTGCAAAATGAACCCCTTTAACAATGTCACCAACTATCTTATGAGGATCACATAGATCTGTGACTAGCTTGAAATTGTTGGAAAGGATGTATTGGATGCAAATCCAATGTATGTTGCTCTGAATGGGTTCACAAAGGCTTGGGAACCATTCATCATGGGAATTTGTGCCTAGAAGCATCTTCCCAAGAGGGAGAGAATTTAAGATGACTACATCCAAGAGGATACTCGTAAATGGTCTAGGACTATCAAGTAGGGAGGAGCAGCAAATGAAAACTTGGCCCTAGTAAGTAATATGAAGAAGACCAAACGGAAAATTTTCATCAAAAATGGTGACAATCAGGGAGAGGGAAATTAATTTAAGTAGAAGAGAGATATTAATGAAGATTAGATGCTATATCTAATATAAGAATGACCACTTTTCTTCTCATTGTCCACATATGACGAAGGGAAAAGGGAAGTCACAAAAAGTTGCAACAAAAAAGAAACGGTTGAGCGAACTTGCTTCCATGTTCCAGAGTGATTTTTTCACTCGTGTCTTACCTTTCTACCAATGTGTTGTAGTACTTATTTGCGTTAAGAGTTTTTTCACGAAATAATTATCAGTTAGTCTTGTGTTTTCCATTGCAGGCCAATCCCAATAAATGCAATTCAGAAGATATGTCTAGGGTAACTAAAGCAAGAAATAAACAAGTTGCTCAACAGCAGTTGGTTGCTTCGTCAGCTGAAAATCTTGACACACTAGGGTTATTTCCTGATACAGTTTGTTCTTTAGATGCTGGTAGTACCTCATGGGAATATATTTACCGGTTCTTCGAAGAAGAGGGACCAAGGGTTACTCAAAGAACAATTACAACAGATGATTCTTCTACGATTTCTAATACCGTGTATAGGGATGTCGCAAATTCATTTTTACACATAATTGCTGCTCAACCCAATCTCCTCCCCTATATAGATATGATTCGATGGGTCATGGAGCACATGAACATTGCAGATAGAAAATTCATGACAAAGAATGACACAGTCATCGACTCTCTCACCGATAATGATTTCAATGTGATCTACCATTTTCCACCTTTGCAATATAAATATGACAAATAGTTCATGGATAAATTCATGAACAACATTGATCATGCATCATAACCCATCAAGGATTGGAGGAGAGATCCCAATAAGAACAAATATGAGGAAAATGACATATATTCAATAGACTCTCTTTCAGGACCTTATTGCCAAATTGCTACCATGGTATGTAGATTATTTTCTTATCCTAATACTCATAAATTCACAGATCAATGGACACCAATGATTGATGCCGCTTCATAGGGATTTATACTAGACCGGGGAAATATATTATCTGATAATTTAGCCACTCACATTTTGAATTTTAAAAGAAAGCATATAGTTTCAAAGAATATAATCCCTCCTTTTTATATGAGTGCTTATGTTATGGAATCTCTGTGCTACAATATGGATTTTGCCTCCATGGGATGGAAATGGACCTTAGTAGACCCAACTCCGATTCATATATACCAAAATATCCTCTGGGCTTTTAAGTACTAGCCCCATTTCTATAAAATCTACCAGGGTGTCATGTTTTCGATTCATCAAATGTATCATGTTTCCTTGAGAATGAGAAGCAAAGGATTGCCAATCATTGGCAAGAACAACTTGTTGAACTCCAAAAGAAACTCAATGCCCTTAAATTTCAACATAACTTAGATTTAAAGGTACGAGATGATCAAATTTACAAATTATAGAAAAATATTGAATAGCTGAAAGTCAATCCCAAAATGGTTGAGTTTGAAAAGGAAGCAGGAGAATTAAATACTCTTCTTTCTCAACAACAAGTCATATTTTGTCAAAAATTAGCTATCATTCATGATTTGTGTCAAACAACCAATACATTGGTAGACCAATTGTCTGACCTGAGGATATATTTTGATGATATTGAGGAGAAGATTGTAGGCTACATAACATGGCAAGATAGTGTTGAAGGGATGTTAGCTTATCTCCCAAGGATGGAGGATTCACATAAGGATATATAGTCTTCAAAGAATGGGAAATTCACCTTAAACATACAAAAACAACAATACTCAATGCAAGGGACATCTCTAATGACCTCATTGAAGCTATTAGTGATAATTTGTTTTAGGCCAATCTTATTTCAGACTACCCCAAAGAAACTCTACCCGATATCAAGTTGTTAACCAAAACGTGGTAGGAATTATCCATGAAAAAGGCCGAGAAGATCAAAAAGTTATCTAAGATTGACTTAGAATGAAATTTCCATTTCTTAGTCAAGCCTTATAGCCAATTCCTAATGCTTAGATGCTTATCTAACACAATCACTCATATTCTTGCAGCACCCAGGGATGCTATATTCACCAGCCAGATGCGAATTCCACCACGATCTCCACCTGAATTGAATCCCATGACAGATATTTACGAACTACAACAACGTATGGGAGGGCAGTCTTCTTCAAAGTCTTAGCTAGGTTGTTACAACCAAGTCTATAATTTTCTTATGGTTTTATTTTAAGTGTTTTTTGTTAAAACCACTTCAGACTTTTATTTTGCTTAACTATATTTGTATATCTTTTGAAAATTATAAGTCCCCTTCATTTGAATGAAGAAAGGGTTCTGAATTTTGGAGAGAAAGCTTTTGTTTGCACTATTGTAACTTAAGTTATCTTAACAAAAATTTGAATTGCTATTGTTTTCTCACGAGTAGACTTACAACATATCGGGTACTATTATTTGTGTGTTTTTCTTTTCTTAAGAGTTAAATGGTTATTTGATTACATTTATCATATGTGTGTTGCAAGCAGTCATACGTCTTTCACTATTGATATGTGTGATTGGAATCACATATTATATGTATAAACAACAAAATCTTATATGTGTAACGATTTTATCAACTAATTTAATTAACTATTTAATTAAATAAGTTATCATACTTTGCTTTAACATCATATTAACTTGATAATCTATATTGTCATGTTGCATTTAAGATCCTTTTAAATCATATCTCTCTATCTCTCTATATAACCTTTCTTGGGATAGATAGATATATAGATAAATATTTAGTTTAAATGCTTTTTATTCTCAGTTCAATTACATCATAAGTCTCACATCTATATACTTCAACTATTTTATTTTATATCAAGGGAAACTGGTCCCACAAATTCTAGTCAGATATACCATCCCAAATGGCAAAGAATCTACTCTAAGGTCCTGACTAAGTGGTTTTCCTTGATGTTGAGGCATACATTTCAAGCCCTCGACATTTTTGGCACTGTAAGGAGGGCCTTAAAAATATGAATGGAAACAATGTCAAACCCCAAATTAAAAGCTCATTCTAAGAGTTACTCTCCCTCAAAATCACCACCAACTTCAAGGTCACATTAAAAGTCCCCTAACCCTAGATCTGAAGTTTTTCAAACAACCACTAAATCTCCTAGCACACTTCCAAAATGGGTAGACCAAACTTATTCACAAGTACCTACAAAGCCCCCTGAAGTCCAGACTTTGATTCAAATATTAGAAGGAATTTCCATTTCTAGAGGAAAATTTGTTCAAATTGGTATATTGGATGGAGGTGTCACATCATCCTTACAGTCTTCTAGTGTATTGACTGGATCCCAGAGTGAAAATTTTGGAGTCAAACCTTTTGAGTTTCCATTATCCACTCATCGGAGAAAGAAAAGTACCCTAGAAACTCTTTCTTTTGCTAGTGAGATTACATCTTATTCTCCACCTCATACTCCTTCTATTGGTTCCACTTCTTCCTCTACCCATTTATCTTCTTCTTATCATCCTCTAGTCCATTCCATCCACTTTCCTTAGCTACAATCACCTAGTGCTATTATAATCAGTAGCACTACAAGGGAAGCTTCCTCAACTACTCAATCTCCATCAACCCCCACATCTTCTACAACTTCCTCTACTCCTAGTACTCCCAGAATGGCCCAAAGACCATGGAATAATCTAGGATAAGTATAGATGACTCTGATATTAAAACCTCTTCCCAAGCATCCAGAAAGATGGCTTACTAAGTTTAATCGTGATGACAACCTTCATGTAGAGGAACACCTTCACAATTTTATGTTAGCCATCAATACGAATGGAGTCACAAAACAAGATTGTGTTGTCTGACTTTATTTTTCTCTTCCTGCTAGGACAATTAACAAATTGGGATATGTTCGAAGAACAATTTTTGTTAAAATTTGGTGATGACTGAACAAATGCCACTTTAATTAATGATTTGTCGATTCTTAGGGACAAACTAAATAAAAAAATTAAAGACTTTAATTCGAGATTTAACAAATTGCTGAATAAAATACTAGATACTTGCAGACTTAGAACTGATGTACAAATTGAATTCTATATCTCTTCTTTTCCTTCAAATATTTTCATGTTTGTAGATAGAGCTAATAAAACAATATTTCTTGATAACATGAAGGAAGCTCTATCTGTGGAAAAAAAATTCTTGCCCTTGAGAAGAAAATTTCCCTCGAGGAAATGAAGTAGACCAAGAAAGTGTCTTTTAAAGTTGAATCCAAGAAGAAATCCCCTAAACATCCTTTTGACTTTGAGGGATTGCAAAATGTTCTGAAAACAATGTCCAATGAAATGGTGGAGATTAACAAACAAGTAGTTGAATCTTAAAAAAAGTCCTTTCGGCATATTAAAAGGAATCAACCATCACAATGACAACACTTTCCATTATATCAAATGTAGGATCTAATCCGAATGATGAAGAAGAAGAAACAACCTTATCTGCTGAAGAATCCCAAGAAGAAGAATTAGTGGAAGCCCATGGTTTATGGGATTTCATTCTAACCAATTTAGAAAATGAATAAGAGGAAGAAGCCTTACCAGTGAGTACTAGAAGTAATGGACCTACTAATACATCTCCTTCAAATAAAAAATAGAAGTTCCTCGCTCCTCCTACTAAAGACAAAGTTATAGTTAAAAATACTTCTCCTCCATCTTCAGATTCTATTCCAACTACTTTTAAATCTCCTTCTTCAACTACGACCTTGATATTCTTTGACACCATTGAGTATAATATTGTGTAAGACATGAAAAAGGTAAAATCCAACATCTCTTTGTATGAGGTAAGCAATTTAAAACAATAGAAAAATTTTGTACTTAAAGAGTTAAATGTAGTCCCTGCATCTCCATTACCTGTTGCTGTCACTGTAAAAGCCTCAAAAGGGAAAGGAAAACCTCCTAATGTTTCTTTAGATATGATTGACCCTTATGATGCTATTCTAATTGGAGATAGATCAAATTCCCTCACTCCTCCCTTTTTATTTAATTTTGAAATTTTTAACAAGAATGTGCACAACTGTTTAGTGGAATCTGGTGCATCATCCAATGTCACGCCTTATGGATTTTGTCTCAAATTGAATATTTCTCCTCAGAAATATGTTGTCCAGATTATTCAAATAGATCACACAAAATTCAAAGTGTTGGGAGAAATGAATTTTGTTTTAGTTAGATTATCTTCCAATTCAAAGGTTTGTCAGATAATAGATATATTAATTGTAGACATTCCTAAATTCTATCATCTTATTCTAAGCAAAGACTGGTCTGAAAAACTACATGGTTTCTTTGCAACTGATTGGTCACACATGTGGCTTCCCTACAATGGAAAACCCAATCAAAATCATGTTGATAGGGAGAAACATATGAAATATTCAATAATTGATTTTGATGAAGAAAATGAACCAGTAGTATTTACAAAAAACATTCTTGGGAGTTATTCTTTTGAATCTTTCTTTGGCAATTTTACAGCACAAAAATCACCCTTTTTGGTTGATTATGTTTCATCTCAAATTGAAATTTTTTCTCAAATAAATTCATCTAGATGTATTAATATTGTAGAAATTCTTGTAAATAAGCATGATCATTTTTTTTGGACTCTTTATTTTGATGGATCAAAATCTAATGATGGTGCAAGAGCTGGTTGCATCCTTATAAATCATGATGGAGAGAAAACTATGTTGGCTTGTAGATTGGAATTTGACTGTACCAATAACATTGCTGAATATGAAGCATTGGTACAAGGCTTACATAAAGCCATTAAAGTTTTTGGTGACTTAGAGATTGTTATTAAACAAGTTAGAAATAACATCCATTGTGTTTCTAGTCACCTTAAGCATTACCAATCCTTGATCCAAGACCTAACTTCCCATTTTACTGCATTCAATATAGATCCTATCCCAAGATTACAGAATCCTAGTGCCGATCTCCTAGCCAATGTTTTCGCCAAGCTCATTCCACCTAAAGATTTCAGTCCTAATAGATTTTCGATTGAGTTAATTTTTTACCCCTCCATTCCAGACAACATAAATAAATGGCATGTGTTTAATGATGACAATGACATCCTGAGCTTTCTGACATCAGAAGGTTCTTACTCTGACCAGATTATTGATGAAGATGAGAAAGAAAAGAAACTGAATAAATATTCATTGGAAAATTATTTATCTAAACCTGTAGTAAAATTGGAAGATTTATATGATCTAAAAGATAGGTTTAAAAAGGTAAATAATTGCAAGCTTAAAAGTTCTACTCTAAGATTTGAACTAGTTAATTTAGGATTTTATCATAATCCTTAGAAAATCAATTTAGGCCTTGGACTAACATTGGATGAAAGATCTGCTTTCATTCATCTATTGAAAATATGTAAAGTTGTATTTTCTTGGAATTATGATGACCTCAAAACTTATAATACATTTGTCATTCAACACACCATACTTATGTTGCTAGATGCAAACCTTATTCAATAGAAGCTCAGGAAGATTCATCCTAACTTAAAAGCCCAGATTAAGACTGAATTGAACAAGCTCCTCAAGCCAAAATTATATTCTCGATCAAGCATTCCAAGTGGGTCTCTAATTGCCTACCAGTTAGAAAAAAAATGGAGATATTCGTATTTGTATAGATTTTAGAAACTTAAATAAAGCATGTGAAAATGATAGCTTTCCTTTGCCTCTGATGGAAATTTTTTTACAATATGTTGTTGGTTTTGAGCTAATGTCTTTCTTAGATGGTTTTTTAGGTTATAATCAGATTATTTTACATCCAAAAGATAAACTGTAAACTACATTTAGAACCAAGTGGGGAACATATGTCTATCAAAAAATGCCTTTTGGAATGAATAATGTTGGATCCACTTTCAAAAAATCCATGGACATTGCTTTAAGAGGTTTGATTAATAAGACAGTGGTAGTGTACTTAGATGACATTACAATTTATTCGAAAAAGAGTAGTCACCTCCATGATTTGAAACAAATCTTTGAAAGATGTAAAAAATTTGGAATCTCCTTGAATCCCAAAAAGTCATTTTTTTTCCCTTAGGGAAGGTAAGATTCTAGGTTCCATTGTGTCCGAAGAGGGAATATGCATAGACCCAAAGAGAATTAATTCGATTTCTGAAATTCCCTTACCACACAACAAAAAATCTATGCAATCCTTTCTTGGGAAAATCAATTTTGTCAAACAGTTTGTCCTAGATTTTTCACAAATTGTTTTACCCTTACAGACTATGATCAAGAATAAATCAATTTTCAAATGGGGACTAATTGAAAGAAAAGAATTTGAATCAATAAAAGAAGCAATCATAGATGCTCATTCGTTATCAACTCCCAACTTTTCAAAAGAATTTTTATTTACACTTTTGCTTCCCAAAAATCTGATGCAGTAGTATTGACACAACCCAATGAACAAGAAGTTGAGGCTCCCATTTCCTTCTTTAGTTCCAATTTACAAGGGGTTGAATTAAATTATTTAGAGTTTGAGAAACAAGCCTTTTCAGTTTTTAAGTCCATAAAACATTTCAGGCCTTTCCTCCTAAAAGCACATACAAAATTAATTGTTCCTTTCCCTGCAGTTAGACAATTGCTTATCCAAAAGGAATTATGAGAGAAAAGGGATAACTGGGTTATTGCCCTGCAAGAATATGACCTAGAGATAAAACCAACTAAAATAGTAAGGGGTCAATATTTTTTTGCAGTTTAATTACTGGAGCATATGGCACTTCGGCTTATGAAGATTTAGGTAATAATGTTCAAATTATAGAGGTATGCCTTGTTGACATCGAATGTTAATATTTTGATTTAATATTTTATTTAAAAAATGGTTATGCTCCACTATAACTCAATTATAAAATAAAAATAGTTCTAAGACTTAAATCTAACCAGTACCAACTTGTTAATGATGTCTTATTTAGAAAAAAATTATTATGTTGTTTTATTAAGATGTTTAGAAAAATCTGAATTAGAGAAAGATTTTTAGGAACTAAATGATGGACCAAATGGTGGACACTATAGTGGGGATACCACTTCTCATAGGATCTTGAATGTTTTTTACTATTGGTCAACCTTTTTCAAAAACACCCATGCTTATGTCAGAAAATGCAAAGTCTGTCAAACTGCTTCAAGAAGACAAAAGAAACTAGCCTTGCCTTTGCAACCAGTTAACATTGAACAACACTTTGAACAATGGGGACTAGACATCATAGATGACATTGTTCGTAACTCTTCTAAGAAGCATAAATATATCTTGATTGCTACGGATTATTTCACCAAGTGGGTGGAATAAATACATCTGAAGGTCGCCAATTCTGAAAACATGATTGAATTTATTGATCAAATTATTATTACCAGGTTTGGTCTTCCTTATGCCCTTATGTTTGATAATGTATCTTATTTTTTCGGAAATACCATAACTGATCAAAATAGGTTTCAAACTCAAATATTCTACAAACTATTATCCTCAACGAAATGGCCTAGTAGAATCTACCAATAAAAACCTCATTATGATAATCAAACTAATAGTTGACCAAAATCAAAGAAATTTGCACAAAGCTCTAGTTTTTTCCTTATGGGCTAACAAAATCACTCATAAGGTCTCAAGAGGCATTTCTCCTTTCCAATTAGTGCATGGAAAAAAATAATCCTACCTCCCAATCTAGCTCTTCTTTCACTAGCCCTAGTGCAATCTACTAAAGAAAGACCTTCTTCTGCTTCACAATTTAGGATGTCCCAAATTATTAAGCTAGAATGAGAAAGAGATAAAGACAAAAAAGTTCATTCCCACCACCAACAATTGGTCAAGTCCTCATTTGGTGCAGGTTCAGTTAATAGCAAAATTTTTGAAATCGGTGACTTAGTTCTGAAATGGGATAAGGCCCATGAAGAGAAAGGAAAACACACAAAAGTCCAAAAATTATGGCTAGGCCCATTTTAGATCATTGAGAAACTAGGACCATCAACCTTTATCCTTCAATATTTATAGGGAAAGAGGGATGCTCTTCCTGTTAATGGGATAGTTTAAAAAAGAAAAAATTCTTAAAAGATGCCTTGTCCTATTGTAAATATATAAATAATCATGTGTACATATCGGTATCTTTATACCTAGTAATGTTAGGTAATACCATTTTGACTACATATTGGGATATTTCATCATTTATATGAAGCTTGACTAATTGAATGAGAAATCTCAGAAAGCAAATTATAACATTGAAGTTTATTATTGCATCTATTACAGTCTCTGAAATCTTTATATCCATTAAGTTATAAAATTTTCATAACTTGAAACTTTAAAAGGTGTTGTTGTCCTATGATCGGTCATGAAAAGTTTCTTTAAAAAAGTGAAGACTATTTTCGAGTTTTAGTATCTTTTGAATCTAATCATCATCCATAATTGTTAAGGAGTAAATTGACCTCCTCATCCACTAATTTTACATTTTTTAGAGCGTAATTCAAAAATATATAAAACTTGAAAGATAAGAGGTCTCATCATGAGACAACTTACCATTATCATGAAAAATTAATGGTGTTGACATTATAATCACTGGTCACCAAACCAAGATAATGGCTTGTGTCAATATAGCTATAAGACAAGAGGTATCATCACGAGCCGACTAGTTCAATACCATTATAACTTGTGAATGGTAGTGCCATTATCTAGCCACCAAACCAAGACATTGGCTTTGAAGTAGCCTCAAAAGAAAATGTAAAAGAAAATTTAATACCTCTAAAAAATTAATATAAGTGGATGGGATACTGATACATTTTGGTTAAATGGTATCCTTGTCGAGGCTATGGACGCCTTCTGGCAGCAGTGGCTCCACCAGTGACAAATAAGTCTATCTAAAATTCTAAACTTCTATAAATCTTGACATTATCTTTACAACTCACTAAATGACCAACAAAGATAACAAAGATTTTCGTCAGTAACAAGTTGTGAGACAATTTACAAAATAATGAATTCTTTTATTCAGAGTAATCTTTATCAATCAAAACTTAAAAAAAAAATTGACCTTTCTAAGTCTTTTTCTTTTGTAGTTAAAATTTTATTTATTTTTTAACATAGATAACTATTTCACCCAGTGTGTCACTAATTGTTGTCGTACTCAACAACTCCCCATTTAGTTTTATTTTAGATATATAATAAATAATGGGGCCCTTTTGAATTTTAATAAAACTCTTTAAGTCCTAATAAATATAAGATATATTTTTTAATTTTTTGTAAATAAACCTCTTTCATAAAGGTTACTATCGAAACTTACATATCAGAGGATTTAAAACCTTACAATTGTCATGAAAACCCGATAGGTCTTTTGTTATCTAAAATAATGCATTACCGGGGAAATTATATCAGATCATTCAAATATAGTAACATTCCTTATAGGAAAATTACGATAAAACATTCCCTAATCAAACTTTCCCAATATATAAACATAACATGGATGCTTCCTTTTATAATCGAATACTTTAAAGAACCACTGACCCCACAACATTTCCATTTGTCATACCGAAGCTCCCAAATAACGTAACTTTTAACAAGTGCCATCTAAAAAAACTCCAATACTTCAAACCTCTGATATCTGATATCCCTGATACCTAGCACTTCCGCTATTGCAAGAACTCCTGATATCATAATGTTTTGATACCTCACACTCCCGATACCCAATATATTCGATATTCCTTCCCTCTGATATCTCAACCCTATGCTATTCCCATCTCTACCCATATCAGGAGTTTTTATATTGGATGTCACACTTTGAAAACCTCAATATTCCATTCACTGATATGAATCCTCCAGTATATCTACCCGCCTATATTTATAGCCGTTAGATTTTTAAACAACACATATCAAAAGCCTAAAATATCTAACTTTTAGAATGAAACCATGGGATTTCTCAGGTAAAATTTCTCTGATATGTTGATGTGTCCATCGCCCACGTGTATCCACATTTTTCATTTAATCTCCAAGCTTGGCGAATTTATGGTTTTCAAAGTTCTAAAACAACTTTATTCATTGCAAATTAATATTATGATGATTCACCCTTTAAGACATGAATAATTATGAAAATTTGTCATCTGTGCATTAAGAGGTTTTTGGCAAAAGAATTATCACTTAGTCTTATGCTTACCATTGCACACCAGTCCCGATAAACGCAATTCAAAAGATATGACTAGGGAAACTAAAGCAAGAAAGAAACATGTTTCTCAGCAGCAATCGGCTACTTCGCTAGCTGAAATTCTTGATACACCAGGGTTATTTCTAGATACAATTTGTTCTTTAGATGTTGGTAGTACCTCATGGGAATATATTTATCAGTTATTTGAAGAAGAGGGACCAAGGGTTACTCAAATAACAATTACAACAGATGATTCTTCTCCAGTTTCTAATACCACCTATAGGGATGTCGCAAATTCAGTTTTACACATAATTTCTGCTCAACCCAAGTTCTTGCCCTAGACAGATATGATTCGATGGGTCATGGAACACATGAACATTGCATATAGAAAAATCATGAAAAAGAATGACACAACCATCGGCTCTTTCACCGATAGTGATTTCAGCATGATGTACCATTTTCCACCTTTGCAGTATAAATATGACAAACAATTTATGGAGAAATTTATGATCAACATTGTTCATGCATTAGAAACCATCAAGGATTGGAGGAGAGATACCAATAAGCACAAGCGTGAAGAAAAGTGAATATATTTAGTAGACTCTCTTGTATGACTTTATTGCCAAATTGCTGCCATGGTATGTATATTATTTTCTTATCCTAATACATAGAAATTCGTAGATCAATGGACTCCAATGATTGATCCTGCTTTAGAGGAATTTATACTAGACTATGGAAATATCTTATCTGATAACTTAGCCACTCACATTTTGAATTTTAGAGGAAAACATACAGTTTCAGAGAATCTAATTCCTACTTTTATATGAGTGCTTATGTTATGGACTCCCTGTACTACAATATAGATTTTGCCTCCATGGGATGGAAATGGACCTTAGCAGAATGTACTCTAATTCATATATACCATAATATCCTCTGGGATTCTAAGTATCAACCCCATTTCTATAAAATCTTCCAAGGTGTCATGTTGCCTAATCACCAAATCATTTTTAATAAGAGAGCCCCTAGGATTTCCCCGGAAGCAGAGGTAGACTTGCTCAAGGTTGGGAATTGGTTTGGTGAAAGATTTTTTTACTTAAATTCGGGTCTTTGGTAGTCTAGCCGATCTACATGTTTTTCCCCTATATTTCCTTGATAAACTACTTGCTCATGAGATAGCTTACCAAACTGTGGGTAATAGAATTTCTAAAATGTTGAAGGAATCCAATAAGAAAGTATGGCCTACCTTTCCTTTCCATTATGGTATGCTTACATTAGATAATTTCAAGCATGCAACCATTGAAGTGAACTCTATTTCAGAGTTGAATTTTCCTACTATCCCTAACAGGTAGTATGATCCTCATGGAATTGCTAAAAAGGTTATTGCTCAATCAAGTGTATGGAAATTATCTCATGAACCTAATCAATTTGATGATGTCTTTGAAAAATCCATCACCCATTCAATGTTGGTCAAATAAATTTCAGAGCAAATAATTCCACAGGAAATCAATCAATTTCCCCGATACAGGAAAATGTGGTTAGCCGTTTACCCTTGGATTCATTAAAATGTTTACAGGAAAACACAACTCAAGAGAAGGTCATAGAGATTTCTTTTACATAGGTTATTGATATCCCTGACCCAAACAATACAAGGGCATCTTCTTCCCCTCAGATTGAGGGACAATTTCCAAGTTCTAAACTTGAAGAAATATGGGAACAATATAGCCAGGTCTTGAAAGGAAATAAACCTAAGGTTTCAAAGACTACCTCATAGGAAAAAGTCTTATACATTTCTAAAACTTTTAAGAAGACTCTCGTCACAACAGGGGATACAAATCAACCTTTAGAGGTTGAATATTGAAATTATACCACCATTTCTGACCTCTGAGGCCGTGTTGAGAGTCAAAGAGATTCCTCCTCTTGACATATTCTACATTCCTCAGCATAAGGTTATGGTGAAAAGAGAAAGAAAGAAAAGGATTATTGAACAATCTCAGGCCTTAGTCCCTGGAAATCATTCTTTTGAAATACCATGGAAAGGTTCGCAATCCACTCCTGTAAAGGAACTCAGAGGACTTACTCAATTCATAGGACCTTATGCTTCTGCGACAATGGATAAAGCCATCGAGATACAACATATTTTGAAAGAAAAAGAGGACATCGTTATGTAGTTGGAACAAGGCCTTGAGAATGAGAAGAAAAGGATTGCCAATCATTGGCAAGAACAACTTGTTGAGCTCCAAAAAAAATTCAATGCCCTTAAAGTTCAACATAACCCTGATTTAAAGGTTTGAGATGCTGAGATTAAGGAATTACAATATAAGATTGAACAGCTAAAAGTCAATCCTGAAAATGGAAGAGTTTAAAAAGGAAGCAAGAGAATTAATTACTCTCCTTCCTCAACAACAAGTCATTTTCTGTCAAAAATTAGCTATCATTCACGATTTGTACCAAACAACCAATACATTGGTAAACCAATTTTCCAACCTGAGGACATATTTTGATCATATTGAGGAGAATATTCTAGGCTACATAACATGGCAAGATAGGGTCAAAGGGATGTTTGTTGATCTCCCAATGATAGAGGAATCACATAAGGATATAGTCTTTGGAGAATGGGAAATTCACATTAAACATACAAAAACAATAGTATTCAATGCAAGGGACATCTCCAATGACCTCATTGAAGCTATAAGTGATAATTTGTTTCGCGAAAATCCTATTTCAGGCTACCCTTAAGGAACACTACCTGATATCAATTTTTTGAACAAAATGTGGAAGTAATTGTCCAAGAAAGAGGGTGAGAAGATTGAAAAGCTATGTAAGATTGACTTAGAATGTCATTGGCATTTCTTAGTCAAACCTCACAACTAATGGCTAATGCTTAGATGCTTTTCTAAAAAAACCGCTTATATGCTACTAACACATAGGGATGCTATATTTACCAGCCAAATGCGAATTCAGCCATAGTCTCCACCTGAATTGGAGCCCATGATAGATATTTATGAACTATGACAATGTATGTGACGACATCATTTTTCACAGTCTTAGCTAGGTTGTTACAACGAAGTCTAAAATTGTCTTATGGTTTTATTTTAACCGTTGTTTGTTAAAATTGCTTCAGAGTTTTATTCTACTTTTCTATATTTGTATATTTTTTGAAAACTATAAATCCGCTTCATTTTAATGAAGAAAGGGTTCTAAATTTTGGAGAGAAAGCTTTTGTTTGCACTCCTGTAACTTAAGTTATCTTAATAGAAAGCCGAAACATATTGTTTTCGCTTGAGAAAAGTTACAATATATCAAGTACTATTATCTGTCTGTTTTTTTCTTAATATTTAAATGGTTATTTGATTATGTTTATCATATGTGTGTTGCAAGCATTCATACATCTTTCACCATTGATATGTGTGGTTGGAATCACATATTATATGCATAAACAATGAAATCTTATATGTGTAACAAGTTTATCAACTAATTTAATTAACTATTTAATTAAATCAGTTATCATAATTTTCTTGAACCTTATATTAACTTGATAATCTATATTGTCATGTTGTATGTGAGATCTTTTTAAATCACATAGATAGATAAGATTTCCTTGTATAGATAAATATATAGATAAGTAGTTAGTTTAAATATTTTTTATTTTTAGTTCAATTACATCATAAGTTTCACGTCTATATATTTCACCCATTTTCTTTTATATCAAGGGAAACTGGTCCCACAAATTCCAGTCAAAGCCACCATCCCAAACGAAAAAGGATCTGCTCTAAGGTCCCGACCAAGTGGTTTTCCACGATGTTGAGGCAGACTTTTTGAGCCTTCAACACAACATTTTTGATAGAAGAGACTGATACTTGGATAATGATGCTTACCACCAAAAGGCTAGAGAGTTATTTAGTATATTTTCAGAGGAAGAATCAGAGATCCATATTGAGCTTGGAAATGAAGCCAAGTATACAGTGAGGGAACAGGGGAAAATTCAGTTCCATCTTGAGTTAAGAGGGTCCTTTCATGCACAATAGTTGCTCTATCTACTTAGCTTAAGGAAGAACCTTTTTTTCATCTCAATCATGGAGTGCAAAGGTTATAATATCAACTTCTATATGGGGTAAGTATTCATTTTCCTAGAGGAACTAGTCCAGATTCCAGTGACTTCAATGAGGATTAGAGTCTATGAGGGAAACATATACAGACATCAAGGTTAGTTTTCTTAGGCATTAGTGCACACCAATGACATCATTGACGAGCTTTGGCATGGGAGGATGGGGGCATATCCATCACAGGGCTCTACTATTACTGAGATAGATAGGACATCTTAGGATATTTTGTTGTGTAGTCTACATCCACATACCTATGGAAAAGAGGGAAAAGTTACTACCCTCTAGTGAGAGGGACATCCTTGTGGGATACAACAAGAATTCAAAAGGCTTATAGAGTCCTCTTGACATATCAAGAGAAGACGATGTTGAGCTGAGATGTTGAGTACGAGGAGAACTTATCATCTAATAAATCTCAAGACCTATCAACAATTGTAGAGGGGCCTCGGGACGAACCAAATGAGGATTCGAGAGTAGAGACTTCCAATAGAAAAGATTGGTAGCCATCAATATAGGAGAAATCAACTCCTTTAACATTAATCAAGAGGCCCAGGTGGGCAAAGCAGACCTTATGAGATGCACAAGAGATTTTCAACCCTTGCAAGACCAATATAAAGGAGAGAAAGCCTCTGTGGAATTTTCTAACATACATACCTTTGATTACCAAAATCATAAACTTAGATCCTTACAACTTTGAGGAAGAAACCAACCAACAGGTGTAGAGAGATTCCATGGTGGAGGAGCGCAACTCCATCATAAATAATAATGTCTAAGAAATTATGTCGAGACAATTTGGGAAGCCAATTGTGACCTAAAGTATGCAAAAGATGGTGATATGGAGAAATACGAAGCCAAATTAGTGGCTCATGGGTTCTCTTGGAAAGAGAGAGTAGACTAAAAGGATACTTTTTCTCTCATAGCCAAATACTCATTTATTCGAGCATTTCTTTTGAGCGCTTTTAAGATGGGGTAGAGCATCCACTAGATGGATGTAAAGAAGTCTACATTGAGCAACCATAGGGGTTTCAGGTCCATAACAGAGGGACACATGTATGCATGCTTAAGGAATCCCTCTATTGACTCAAATAGTAGCCCAAGGCCTAGTATTCTAGGATTAACAATTCTTAACATGGCATAAGCTTCACCAAGAGTGAGGAAAATCCCAACCTATACTTCATGTTGGTTGGATCTAATCCCCTCATTTTGGTGTTTTATGTGGAATATGTCATTCAGATAGTTGCAAAGAGACTGATTGCATTAGAATTTGAGATGAAGGATATCATGCCAGTGCATTACCTTATGGAAATTGAGGTTTGGTAGCGACAAAGCGAGATATTTCTCACACAAAGGAAGTACACTCTAGAAATACTGAAGAGACTCAAGATGGAGGACAACAAACCAATGACCACTCTGATGGTGACCAATTTCAAGGCGATTGATTATTTAGTTTTAGAGTTGGCAGACTCCAAAAAATATAGGTAGCTGATTGGCTCATTGATGTATCTCGTCGACACTTAACCAAACATTAGCTTTTATATTAACACCTTTAGCCAATTTCTAGGTTTTTGTTCATTTATTAATTTCACAAAGCCATTTTCCCTGTAACGAGATCTTATAAGTTCTAAAGATATTTTGAATGTTGAATTGATATACAAGAATAGAAATAATTATGCATTTTGCGTGATTGTGTTTCTCATTTTTTTTTCATGCAAGAGTTAATAATTCTAAGAAATAACTAGATCTGATCTATTTGCTTAGATAATTGGTTTAGGATAATCTAACATTGTATCAAAGCATTTGTACAGAGAGAAGAGTAGATTTATCATTTTCCAGGTTACTTCAATGAGCTTGAGAGATAAATCTCAAGACAACCATGTCCATAGCCATGGAAGGCAAGAATCACGATGATCTTGAAGGAGCAAGAATTGTGGGAAGTCATGTCCAACCATCATGCTCCAACACATACCTTAGGAAGCATGAAGACACTAGCACTAATAGACCCTACAATGTAGGCAACATGGGATAAGGACATAAGGGAAAAGAGGATGCTCCTTTAAGCTATTAAAGATCATTGATTCTGAATATTACAAAAAGACAAAATATAAGGAGATATTCAATGCCCTTGTATTATTTTTTCAAAGTGATAACATGAATCGAAAAATGATTCTCAAAACTAAGCTCATAGAATGCAAAATGAACCCCTCTAACAATGTGACTAACTACCTTATGAGAATCACACAGATATGTGACCAACTTGCAACTATTGGAGAGGTTGTATTGGATGTAGATCTAGTGAATGTTTCTCTAATGGGTTCATCAAGGCTTAGAAACCATTCATCATGGGCATCTATGCCCAAAAATATCCTCCCAAGTGGGAGAAACTTTGGAATGACTGCATCCAAGAGAAGACACATAGAGAGTCCAAGACCAACAAGTAGGGAGAAGGATCATCAATTGGAAATTTGGTCATGGTCAGTAAGATGAAGAAGACAAAAGGGAAAATTCTCATAAAAAAGGGTGACAGTCAGGGATAGGGGAAACAATCCAAGCAAAAGATGTTGAATTTTGTTCAACTAAGGGAGACTTTTCCTTAGAAACATAAATTAAAAAAAAAAGGAAAAAAAAACATTGTATGAAGCGAATTATTTCCAAGTGGCTCCACAAGTGCTAGGTTGTTCTTCTAGATGGTCAAATCAACTTTCATAGAAACTTACATGATGTCTAGTTGGATTTCCTTGAAACACTATCATTTAGGTAACATGGTGACTATATAAAGAGGTTAATCTACCTTCTTTAATATGTAATTCTATCATGCACACATTTCTCATCTGCTCTCCTAAGTGAAGGTATTCAAAGATACGTTTAAGATTTAGATCAAGTGAAGAAATTTCTCTTCTATATTTTATTGAAGACTGTGATTTGGTTGTTCATTATTCTGTGATCTGAGCTCATTGATTGGTCATATATTATAGCTGCTTCAACCTGTAACTACAGTGAGATTTACTTCAAATCTTCCTCCATAGATCTAGATCTGATACATTTAAAATCTACCTCACACAAATATATATTCGAGCCACCTCATGATTCCATTTTAGAATTTTGATATGGTTTGAGCTTATGCCTTCATAGATCTATATTCTATCTCAAGTTTGAGCTTCAAAAGGGAAGAAGATCTGAGATCCGTCTCTATGGTATGGTGAGAGGATCAGCCTCTTGTTTTAGATCTAGCTGGAAGACATTATGAAGAAGACCTTAAAACTTGTGGATGCTATTATTTGTGGCATATATCTTATCATCACTTCTGATCTCTTTCACATTGGTGATAAAGTTCTTGCATCAATATTTTATCTCTCTCACTATTTGCAGATTTATTGGAAGCTTGTTATTTCATTTCATCATTAGTAGATCTAGTGGAGGTTTCTCTCTTGCATTTTTGGATATTTGTTTCTTGCATTATTGTTTGGTAGATTTCATATTATTGGTAAGATATCTATCTTATATTATCATTAGTGGTAGATCTCCCTTGTATCAGATATCACACTTCATAAGATCTTTCCTACTTTAAAAAGGGGTAATGTTGTTGTCATTGAGAAAAGCGTTTTGTACTCTCCTTATGCATCTCTATTGAACATTTGATGAAGATCTAATGGAAGAATATTTAAAGGGTTTTCCCCCACAGTGGGGTTTTTCCTTGGTCTTGGACCAAATATGTTGTCTCACTATTCTTTGATTGTCTTTTATATGGTTATTGGTTATTGTTTGCACTTAAAGGTTGAATATCTAAGTTAATTAATTTCAAATTTAACATGGTATCAGAGCAGGTTGAAGATAAGCTCAAGAACAATAAGCTGAAGGAAATTATTTGTTAAAAGACCTTATTTGTTTCTCAAAATACAATAGTAGATCAGTTCAGATAGCTACATCCTTCTTTAAGGAAAATGAGAAATTGACAGGGGCTTCAAATTATGCTGCTTGGAAACTCAGGCTGGCCACCAACTTGGATGGATAAGATGTTCTAGAGTATGTCCAAGAAAGTGTACCCCATCCTCCTGAAAATGCCCCTGCTGCTGCTAAGGAAAGATAGAAGAAAGGTGAGATCAAAGCTCGCAAAATTATCACTGATTCTTTGAAAGATCATCTTCTTACTTGTATCTCCAAACTAAAGACATATAAGGAAATGTATGACAAGATTGTTGGCATGTTTGAAGTAAAAAATCAGAATCACATCATTGACTTGAAGCAACACCTCAAATATATCAAATTGAATTAGGGAGAATCTATTCAGTCTTATTTGATAAGGATTATTGAACTTAAGGACCAAATATTGTTTATTGGCGAGCCACTATTTGATAGAGAGTTGGTACATACAACCCCTGATGGACTTTCTGCAACTTGGAAAGGATTCATTACAACTATCCGTAATAACAATGTTCTACCAACTTTTGATGAGTTGATCAGAAGATGCAAGTAGGAATAATCAAGGAAGATTTCAAGGGGCAGAATTTAGAGACATGAAGAAGGAGAACCATCTACTTTCACTGCACAAGCAAAGAAGAAGAAAGGAAAGGTAAAATATTCTAAGCCAATGTCCAAACCCAAGTTTTTCAAGAAGAGCATGAGGAATCTTGAATGCTTTAATTGTCATAAGCATGGGCCCTATGTTTGAGATTGTCTAGAAAGAAGACCCTCTTATAATCAAAGGAGTAGAAACAACTACAATAAGTCTCCTGATAAAAAAAGGAGGAATTATAGAGGAAGAAGATATGAAGGAAGAAGTATTGCTCGCAGTGATCATGATCAAGACCCTCGTCATCAAAGAGATACAAAAATACAAGAAAAGTTGGTATAGGGAAAGAGACCATTGTACCATATAATCCTGAATAAAATGGTGTGGCAGAAAGAAAGAATAGAACTATAATGGAGGTTTCTCGTGCCATGCTACATGATCAGAATGTGCTAAGGTTCCTATGGGGAGAAGATGCCAACATTGTTGTATATGTATACAACAAGTATTCACAGGTAAGAAACCCGATGTCAGTCATTTAAGAATCTTTGGTTGTCTTGTTTATTTTCATATACCAAAAGAAAAGAGGAACAAGCTTGAGGCTTCAGGTAAGAAAGTTATGTTTATGGGATGTTGGGAAGATTCTAAATCTTTTATACTTTACATACTTCGTCAAAGAACAATATAATTTAGTAGAGATGTAACATTTGATGAAGATGCAACTCTTGAAAAAGTAAGAATTAGCCATCCTTCTATCTCTTCTAAAGAAACAAATGATGATGTGGATCCCTCTACTCGTTAACATGGTCATGAGTACCTAGATGAACATGTTGAGCCTATGGATCCATTAGGTGCTCCTCCATATAGTAAAAGGCCTCTATGGCTTTGTGATACTCTACAGGATGTTGAAAAACATATTGCTCCCAAGAGCACTTTTAGAGAAAGCAAGAAACCCAGTCGATATCAAAACTATGTTGTTGCTATGAGTTCTATCATACAGAATGAACCTTAATCGTTTGAAGAAGCAGTAAAGAACCAAGTATGGAAGGATGCCATGATAGAAGAATATGAATCCATTATGAAAAAAGATATATGGGAAGTTGTTCCTAGACCTCAGAGCAAATAAATTGTGAGTTAAAATTGGCTATTCAAAATAAAACATGGCATGGATGGAAGTATTGAAAAATATAAAGAAAGAATTGTGGATCGACAATTCTCTCATAAAGAGATAATTGGTTATGAAGACATATTTTCTCTTATTGCTATCTATACCACCATTTTCTCTATTATTGCTTTAGCTACTAGTCAAGGGTGGACTCTCCATTAGCTGGATGTCAGGACAATTTTTTTTCATGGTGCTCCTTAGGAGGAATTATATGTTGAACAACCTCAAGTCTTTGATGTACATGACAGAATAACCCATGTATGCAGATTGAAGAAATCACTCTATTGCTTAAAGCAAGCCCCCAGGGCTTGGTATTGTTGCATTGAAAGCTACTTAGTAAAGTTGGGATTCACGAGGAATAATGTTGATCCAAACCTCTACTTAGTTGTACAAGGTATGCCTTTGATTTTGGTATTGTATGTTAAAAATATATTTTTGACACGTAATGAACCTATGATGATTCAGTGTAAGAGGGAGCTTGCCTCTGAATTTGAAATGAAAGATCTTGGGATGATGCACTTATTTTTGGGCCTGTAGTGTTGAAAATAGCAACAAGAAATGATAAAAATAGAATCCAGAAATTTCAATTTTAATTTGTCCTTGAATTAAAATTGTGAATTAAATTCGAATTTAGTCTCATTAGCTGCTTGGAAATAATTAATTAATTCATTATGGATTAATTAGTTGGACAAATTCAAGTTAGAAGTCTTTCTGCAGCCATGCAATAGTTATCCCTTAAATTAAGGAGATTGTCCCTTAATTAAGGAGATAAGATTGAGTTATATTTGAGTTGTAATTAGCTAGCTCAGTTTACTGAGTTAATTCCAGTTAAATTAGTTCCAAACTGTTTGAGGAACTAATTGTGAGTTATCAGTCAGTTGATGTATGCATGCACTCAACAAGTGTACTCCATATAACTGAAGATTCCCTCATCAGAAAATCATGCATGTCTACTCTGAGAAAGACCCAGTTGAGTTAAATGTCAAGGACAATGTACTATCATTTGCATGTGTTTTCCTATAAAGGAAAATCATGCATGCAGTCAAGGTAAGGTTCCTTGAGGATTGCACAATTCTGACAGTGTGTTAGAGTAGTGTATGAGAGCAGTGTTCCACTAGGTGAAGGAGATCATCCTAGAGGAACTGCGCAAGGAAATAGGAGCTTTGAGGGTAGAGAGGAAGGCTTGTGAGAAGCTTTGATTGTCTATGAGCATCTAGGAGGATTGTACTGAGAGCTGGCTAGGTGTGAGAGCTAAGGCTTTGTATAATTCTGATGTATTTCCACCTTGTATAATAATACAGATAGTGGGGTTTTTAGCTGAGGATTTCCCCAAAGTATTTTCATGTGTCTCATATGAATTGATTCTTGTTCTTCTGGTTATATGTGTTTAGCTCGATCTAGCTCGATCTTTAAGCTTCTGCAAAGCAAATTGATAGTAGTAGTATTTTGCATTGGTATATTGCATTATCGGGTTAATCTATAGCCATATTTTCTATATGGTCTCAGAGCGAGATTTGTAGAGAATTTGCAGAATTTCTACATGGAGGTTTGGCAGAGACCTAACAAAATTATTCTCTCGCAAGGGAAGTGTTAAGGATATAGTATATTTAAAAATAGCACAAACCATGTAAAGGACAATAATAATAATTAATGATTAATTAGTAATTAGTTAATGAAAAGGAATGTCCCTAAGGACATAACCATTAGTTAAGATTCCTAGGGTATATAAGCAGGCCCTCACTTGCATTGTAATCATATCATATTTCATATTTGATCAATTTCTTTTATACAATATTGAATATAGAATTATTGTCCTATAATGAATGTCTTTGTCTTCAAAGTATTCTGAAGATTACTCTATTGTGTATACTAACATTGTTCATTACATTGGTATCAAGGCATTCATCTGAGCATAAAAACCATGTTCGTTACATTGGTATCAGAGCCACAATTCTCTGATCCATTGTCATGATCAAAGTCTTTCACTATAGCATCGGAGGTTCTCCTTTCTGCAAAATTCACCAATAGGCCTTTGGCCATTATTAAAAAAAAAAAAAAGAAAAAAGAAAAAGAAAATTAAATAAAAAATAAATAAAAAATTATAAAAAATATAAAAAAATTACGAACATGGAAACACTATATATATATATATATATATATATATATATATATGTCAAACCAAAAAAAAAAATGTTACCTGACCAAAGAGTGTCAAGATCCATCATAGTCACCTTCTTACAACCACCGGTAGCTGCCCAAACATACAAACAAACAACCACATCTACCCGTTGCCTGCTCCAACTGTTTGCATCCATCGTCGTTGCTGACAGACGAGAATTCCATTGCTGCAGTCTAGATTGACATCCTCAACAACGACCAGCTCAATCAACCACTCATGTTGCCACCACAATCGACCAATATCCACCTGTGCTGAGTTACTAACCGCTGCACGTCATACACCTAATCAATCTGAAACATAAGTCTACCTCCATTTACGTTGACATCTTCATAATCCTATCCACTGCACACCCCCTCTACCAATCAAACACTTCCATCGTCCATCTATCCCACTCAGTCACCAGTTGTGCACTAACTTTCGCAATTGTACTGTACACAACTGCAAAATCTAAGTAGTCTCTCTAGTTAATTCGTATACGTGCTAGGTTTGGAATAATCGTTATTCAACAATTATCTAGTCACAACCATTATTTTTGTGACGAAAACTCCACTTGAAGGCCACCACCATACACAAAATTCAACTATCAACTAATTGTCATCCAACTTCCAAGGAATTGAAAGGTCACGTTAAGGAGAAAAAATCTAACTATTCATACACTAATGGGCGTGATTTTTTATAAGGTTAAAAAGTTAAAGTTTTATTGAATAAAGTTCTTAAAGGGGTATAAAAAGTGGAGAAAAAGGTTTATATATATATATACACGCACGCACGCATATATATATATATATATATATATATATATACGCATGCACGCACACACGCGGTAAGTTAAAACGTAATTTTTATAAAGTAGAAATTTGATTGTGTGAGAAAGGAGAAAGGTGTATGGTTAGAAAATCAAATAAAAAATATTAAAAAGGAATACTCTTTATATATATATATATATATATATATATATATATATATTATATATATATATATATATATATAATTAATGGGACCATTTAAATAAAAGATACCAGGGTTTTAACAAATAAAAGATTTTGAAAAGGTATTAAGGCTTATCAAGGGAGAAATTGTGAAGTTATTTATAAAGTTAAAGGAAAGCTTGTTTACTTGTTTTAAAAAAATGAAATGGATCCTAATCCAAGGAAAAAAGAAGGACGATTTTCCTATAAGGGTTTTTTAATCACACATCACGAGTTAATTACATTAAGAGGGACCATTCAAGGGAAAAAAAATTAATATTGTTATTAACAAAAGAAGCAACGAAAATTACATAAATATTAATCTGGCAAATTGACTATTAATTTCAGATACCAATTTAGGTGAAACAACAATTTTTTTTGGAAAAAAATATGAAATTAATGATTTACAAATAACAATAAACCATTATGAGTACATATCCCAATTTTGTGGTGTAAAAAGGTATGACATAGAGATTGACATAATTCTTGGTCAACCTTGGTTTAGAGAATTAGGTGCATTCATGTTAAACATAGAGAAAAGATTTTAATGTTTTCTTATAAGGGAAAGATGACCACATTTCGAGACATGACAATGAAGTCAAAATCGATAATTTCCTCTTTAGAAGCCTTTAAAGATGTTACGAAATTGATACCTAAAATGAATCAAAACACAATATTGGAGAAGAAAAAGGAGATTGAGGAGACCATATCCAATAAAAACAAAGAAAATTATCGTTTAAAATATCATATCCAGAAACTACTTGCACAAGTAAAAAAGTGTAAAACTAAGAAGCAAAATTTAGAACAAGAAAAATAAAGTTTTGAAAAAGAAATTCAATGAATGTCTATCAGGGAAAGAAGAGGAAAATTTACGTTTAAAGGATCTTAACAAAAAAATATTTAGAATAAATCAAATGTGTAAAGGACGAGAATATTGAATGCTAAAATAAAGTTGACTTAGAAAATGAGGAACACTTACATCTCAAAAATCATAATCAAAATCTACTCACTCAAATTAAGAAACTTAAAAATGATAAGAAATCATTGAACACAAAATTAGAAGAAATTATCATGAAAGAAGTTTTGAAGTCTTTAGTCCAAGTTGAAGAAAAAGATACAAACTCTGATCCAGTAAATATCACAACTCAAGAAGATGAAAAACCAATAGAAGTTAAAACATATTCAGATGTTGCAGTTCAAATAAGGGAAATTCCAGGTGATGATTTAGTATCCAACTCAACAACAATTGTACCTAAAGTAAATAAGCGAATTGCCACTAACATGATAAGGAAAAGTCCAACCAGAAGAAATCGTTACCAACATCCGAATCACAAAAGAAAACTTTCCAATCAATTTACATACTAGTATCACTAAAAAAAACAACATATCTATGTTCCAAATAATATTGAAATTTGTAGAATCCAGTCTGATGATAACAATTCATTGCAAATTTCTAGTGACCAGAAAATTTCACAGAGGATTAATCTGGGATGGTCAAATCCATTTTCTATTCGAATTTTTTTTTTTCACTCCAAGGATCATATCGTCTTGTGAAAATGAAGATGACAGTTCCACGATGAGTTGAAAAAGAGATCAAGGCTTTTCATTAATAAGCTTTGAGGACAATTATTTTTGAAGAGGAAGACAATGTTACGAATAAAATATATATCAAAATAACACAAATAATGTAAATGACAATAATAATAATTAATGATTAATTACTAATTAGTTAATGAAAAGGTATGTCCCTAAGGACATAACCATTGGTGAAGAGGTACCATCCTAGGGTATATAAATAGGCCCTCATCTTCATTAGAATAATCTCATATCTCATATTTTATCAATTTCTTTTATACAATACTCAATATACAATTACTGTCCTACAATGGATGTCTTTGTCTTCAAAGTATTCTGAAGATTACTTCGGTACATATATAAACTTTGTTGGTTACATTGGTATCAGAGCATTCCTCTGAGTATACGAACTTTGTTCATTATGTTAGTATCAGAGCATTCCTATGAGCATATGAACCTTGTTCATTATGGGAAGTATGTTGTAAAGATATTGGAAAGGTTTGGAATGGTAGAGTGCAAATCCATGAGCACTCCCATGGAGATGAAATTCAAGAAACTCTTTTGTGATGAAGATGGACTTAATTTATCTGATCCTTCTAATTGTCAGTTGATTGGAGCAGTGATGTTCCTAGTGAACACTCATCCCAATATTTTCTATGATGCAAACACCTTGAGTTAATTCATGACCAAGCCTTTACATAATCAATGGTTGTTTCTAAACACACGCTTAGATATCTAGATGGGACAATTAATTTTGGTCTTCGATATATTTTCGGAAATATAAAGTTGCATGGTTATACAGATGTTAACTGGGCAGACAACATTATTGACAGAAAAATCACTTCAGGTTATTGTTTCAATTTGGGATCTACCATTATCTCCTGGATGAGAAAAAAAACAAAAATCAGTTTCTCTTAGTTCTATTGAAGCTAAGTATATTGCTACTAGCTTAACTAGTTGTGAATCAATCTGGTTAAGAAAACTCTTTGGAGAGTTATTTGAGCAAGTCCTTGATACAACCGTGATATTCTGTGATAATATGAGTGGGATCTGATTATATGAGAATCTTGTATTTCATGACATATCCAAGCACATTGAAATCAGATATCATTTCATTTAAGAAATGGTATGGAGAGGAGAAGTGAGAATCCACCATATTTAGATTGATCAACAAATTGTTGATATACTTACTAAAGCATTGTTGAAGAAGAAATTTATAGTCTTCAGAGATATGCTTGGATTAAGGGATGTAACCCTTCCGGGTCTGGGACCTGGCTGATCAAGAACACTGAGATGTGTGCTCTTCCCCCTTGGTTGAGCTCCCAAGGATGAGGAATTGAGCTAGTCAGCTCCTAGGGATAAGGGACCTCTAATCGGGAGTATGCCTTAGTCATGCATATTATTTCCAACCCATCTAGCCAATGGGTGTTGGCTACTTGGGATCGATTTGTGATCCTTCCTAGTCATGATAAGTAGTATCTCACTCAAGTTAGAAGATTCTAGTGTTCTTGAGTCATTATGGATTCTTAGCATATGTGTTGAGCTATTATGGATTCTTAGCCTCATAGGATGAGCAATGGTTTCTTAATATTTATGATTGAGCAATATGCACTCCAAGTGGTAGCATGAGTCCCCCCCGATGGTATTTTCTCCAAATTGTAGCATGTGGCTCCCTGATGCCGAGTGGAGGCATCTAGCTAGCCGATGATATTTAGGCCAAGTTGGAGCTTGCGACTCCCTGATAATGGTTTCTTAGCCTTTATTTGGCTAAGCTTGGATTTAGGATGGTAGTTGAGGCTCCCCTGCCATGAGTATTCTTCTTTAGATTCGAGAATGTTTAGCATGAGTCATCATGATTTAACAAGTAGAACAATTTTGACACTATTGATGGAAATTCCTCCCTAGTTGAGAGGGAGTGTTGAATTTTGTGCAACTAAGGGAGAAATTTCCTTAGAAAAATAAATAAATAAAACAAAAAAAAATAATAATAAAAAATAAAACACTTTATGAAGCGAATTATTTCCAAGTGGCTCCATAAGTCCCAGGATGGCTCTTCTAGATGGTCAATTCAACTTGCCTAGAAACTTACATGATGGTTAGTTGGCTTACCTTGAAACACTCTCATTCAGGTCACATGGTGGCTATAAAAAGAGGTTAATCTACTTTCCTTTATATATAATTCTATCATGCACACATTTCTCATCTTCTTTCCTACATGAAGGTGTTAAACAAGATGTTTAAGGGTCAGATCAAGTGAAGAAATTTCTCTTCTATCTTTTATTGAAGACTATGATTTGGTTGTTCATTATTTTGTGATTTGACCTCATTGATTGGTCAAATATTATAACTACTTCAAGCTTGTAACTAGGCTAAGATTTACTTCAGATCTGTCTTCACAGATCTAGATTTAATACATTTCAAATATTACTCACATGAATCTAGATCAAAGCCACCTCATAATGCCATTTTAGAATTGTGATCTGGTCCGAGCTTATGCCCTCACAAATATGTATTCTATCTCAAGTTTGAGCCTCATAAGTGTAGAAATTTTATGAATAATATGACACTTACTCAACCGAGATTATCCCAATTATACACTAATTGCGGAATACATGCAAAATACATAACCTCCTCTACGTTGATCACCAATTTAGCAGTATTAAGAAACATTCACATGCGCACATTGAAGCATCATTCACAAATATCAACACAGTATGTACCCGGGGAAACCATAAAGCTGAAAACCCCACAACTATCTGTATATTATATTGATTGAGAACATGTAACAATACATAGTACAATACTCCTCACAAGTACTCAGTACTATCTCCACCTGTTACACACAAACTAGCTCAGATCTGAATCAATCACAGGTTCAAAT
>APFE030832904.1:0-10346 GCA_000404065.3 Pinus taeda
TATATAATAAAAAGAGTAAGGTAATTAGAAATTTAAGGAAATAAATTTATAAATTCAAATAGAAAATTATTTGAAAAATAAATTTATAAATTAAGATAAAAATATTTAAAAGAAAACTTCAATCGGGTTATTGGTCTATGGGCTTTGGTCTATGGGCTTTGGCGGCTTGACGTATATTTTTCTCTCTTCATAAAAAAAATGATATGCTTGCATTTGGTATATTTTGCAACAATAAATAGTACAGGAGGGGCACAACAAGTGGCCTCAAAATTGCATCACTTTCTAGTCATATAATCTATCATGGTCTAGAACATCATTTTCGAAGCATCTATACTATCGATTCATGGCTCAAACCACTAGCCTATATGCCTAAGTATAGGCATTCATCCTAGACCTTGCATCACTTTCTAGTCATATAATCTATCATGGTCTAGAACATCGTTTTCAAAGCATCTATACTATCGATTCATGGCTCAAACCACTAGCCTATATGCCTAAGTATAGCTTTCAACCTAGACCTTGCAGTAGGCCCTTTCAATTTGAGAAGTTATGCCTCCATCATCTGGATTTCCAGGAAAACATAAAGTAACGGTGAGGAGAGCTAAAAACTATAGAAGTCTCTTCTATGTACAAACTCCAAAAAAGAAATGAAAAACATCAAATGGAGGCTCAAAGGCCATAACAAAACCAAATTTGGCAACATCTTGGAAGAAATACGTAAACTACAGTAAAACATCTATGCGCAACATTTATTCTATATGGTCCATCCAATGCATTAATAATAGAAGAAGCCGCTACCCTCACTAATCATAAACAGTGCTTGAAAGAAGAAGAAATTCTATGGGAGTAAAAACCATGGGTGTGTTGGCTTAAACAAGAGGAAAGGAATATTGCATTCTTCCATAAATCCATGCTCCAACACTGACACCATAATCACATATCTCCCATCAAAAAAATTACCAGAGACAAACTATCAGATTATCAAGAGATTACTCAGAAGCTTATCCACTTTTATTTAAAAAAAAAAAAAACTTCTCAAAATAGATCAAGGGAAATCGAGCACATCTTAGTAGCTTTAAAAAACACCTACAATTCTAGGCATATAAATTAATAGCAAGACGAGTTTTGGATTCAAGGCAAGCACGCAGTTAGTTATGGTTTCTAGGATTATAGTCAAAATGAATCTTTTCTATAATTGATGACCATATTCTCAACATTCTATGTAAGATGTAAGTTTCAAATCCAAGGACTAGAGTTTAATCAAAAGAAGACTATTCTTATTATATATCTTACAATTTGTTCGTTTGTTTATTTTCTACCTTGTTTGTTGTCTCTTTCTAGCATTTTAGAATTGTATTTCGAAGGACATTGTGTATATTGTGTTGCAATTCCAATGTGCATTGTCCTTAGAGGGGTTCTATATTTAGGTGATGTATTTTCTATTCTATGCGTGATAACTGAGAGAGGAGATGAGATCGCAGCAAAGGATATGACAACAATGACGTCGCCTTTGTGCGCTATGTGCCAAAATGCCAAACTATTTTCAATTTTTCAAACTCTTGCTATGTTCTCTTCCACCAAAATTCCTTCTTTCTCTAGTTTTAGTGCAAACATTGACACTCTCTATGATTAAATTAAATAACTAAAGACTTAATAAATTTATTGCTATTTGCTACAAACTGTTATTTCCTTTTGCAATTTACCTATAAATAAAATAACTAAAGTCTTGATAAATTTATTTCTATTTGGTCTGGTTTGATTTATCAAAGAAATTTGCAAACTCTTGCAGAGAGTTTTGTGATTTGACCGTAAATTAACAATTAAATCACTCACAGCTTAGGTTAGATCATTTAGATTTATTACAAAATATTGGTCCATTTGCACATTTTCAATGTGATTCACCTACGAAGATCATAGGATATACTATAATATTTAAAGGGTATTTATCTTGGATGGTTACATTTATAGGTTTTCCATATAGTTTATTCTTAAAATTATCTAAATGAAAATTAAAAGAAACGATTACTATTTGAATAGTGATTTATTTTTAAATCGAACTCGCCAGAGAAACGGGATGTGGATGGCTTTGAAGGTCTTGTAAATAGGATATGTTATCGTCATCATGTTTTCATTGAGCTACTGGTAGTGTTTTTGGGATGGAAGGTACATTACTATTTATGTTTTAATAGTTTCATTTCTGGAAGCCAGGAACATATTCCTTACATCCTCATTATTGGCCCATTCTCTTAGACTGTCAGCAGAATATATGTCCTTTTTCTCCCTATCTCCTTCACATCTTTGATTTCTGAGAACTAGATATAATATCTAACATCCATTAATAATTTTAGATTGGGCTTGAAGCATTATCCTATGTCATGCTTTCCGTCCTCGCATCTGAAATTGTTCATATAGCTACCATTTTCATCCTTGTTATATCCATTCTATATTGTATCATTTGTGACCAGTTGAGACTTTTTCGTTGACAGACATTTTTAATGTTTCTTGCCCCGACTCGGTTCCTAACCCTGCGACTTGTCCAGAAATGACTAATTACACTATACTCTGGAGGAAGTCAATTGGCTCTTTCACCATATCCCGTCCTTGTAAAAATTTTGGGATTAGATGTTGCAATAGATAGTGGACATGTGTGGGTTCTTGTTGTTGCTGCTATTGTGGATGATGGTTCAAAGGCACCCACATTCATGCACAGGAGGTTTCTACTACACATTCTCGAACTGCAATTCTTTGGGCTTCTTGGGTGGTCCAGTTTTTCCAGTATCACTTGCTGGATGAACCCACCTATTTCTGAACCAGACGATTTTCAAATTGGCATGACTTTAATTATGTGAGCTTGGTGGTCAATCTACAAGGCATAATTTATGCCACTTTGAGTTGGACCTGTCTTTACAATTTTCATGTCTCACCTACCCTTGGGCCAATGGAATTTTCTAACCTATATAAATCTTCCACATCGTAGCATGAGGCATTTCTAGCAGCCACCCTTGCCACTTAATTGGCACACCTGCATGGCTCCATATTGACTACCAACAAGGCACAGAAGGATCCATCCCACATTACCCCTCCCGGCATCCATTTGTCATATTTCTCCCATGCAACTTCTGCCCATCCTGTCGCAACTTACACCCAAGTGTAATCTCCTCACAATGATCGTCCACTTATATAGAATGTAGCTCATCCACACCCTGAATTACATCACACTCCTCCTTTCGCAGCTAAGGCAAAGCATCGAAGCAGGTCGATTAGGACTTCTCCTCAGAGAAATCTTCTAATTTTTTTTTATGGCATCCCTAAGGATTAAGTGATTAGTCTGAAAAGATGTGCATTGGGGATACGATGGTATTTTTTCGACCTTCAGGAAGCGAAGATGCGGGAATGGCTATATGCTCATTAGAAGACGTTTCTTGGCTACACTCCTACGATTAGTCGGCTTACCAACTCATGCTATAGTTTCAATTTCCTACATCAAGAGGATTTGGATAAAATTTTCCAAATACCATGGGTTTGGGGATGTAGTTTCTTTTTCCTCCACCCATGGTACATTGCTTTCAATCCTCTTAGGGACACTCCAAGGAACAAAATGATATGGGTAAATCTATCTAGGCTTCCCGGTGAATTATGGGCCAGAAGTGTTTTAACGGACATTGGGAATTTTATTGGAAGGTTCATATACGTTGATCCAAAGCTTTTAGGGGCTCAGGAGAAAACAGTCGCTTGGATCCTGGTAGAATTAGGCTTCTCTATAGGACTCCCTGCGCACATAGATTTGGCCTGGGATCAGATCCATGCCCATCATAGATTGGATTACTAGAGAATTCCATTTCGTTTTCTTATATGTCATCACACAAGGCATCTCATGGCCTGATGTCCTCGGAAACTCAGTAGAAGGGAGGTTGAAGTTGGGCACACTCGTGGAAGCGGTGGTGTCGGTCGGGAGGTTGATGGTCAACACGCTCGTGGAAATGGTGGATCGAGTCAGAATTTATAGAAGCATAAACCTACTCTTTCAAGTAACTCACCTAGAATTGACCTCTCATCCGTTGATTTTCATGTGACTGGGCACCCAACATCCTCCTCACATGTCACCTTATCCTCCTCCCCTCGATCCTCACATATTGGCATGGCAGACACATGTCTTCCTGAAAATGCGGTATCTTCCCCGCCTCTGGAACCTTCCCTCTTTCCCCAACGCTCCTCTCCTCCCATTTTTCCTTGCTCCATATCTCCCTTGCTACCTATATCATTGATTCCCCCTGAGTCTTTGGTCCATTCAAACCATCCACCCCTTATGTGTAACTCGGAGAAATCTCCCCATACTCTGAGACCACCCTCTGATTGTTGTCCCCTTATTCCACCTTTGCCTGACACCTCTCCGCGAAATTCGGTGGGTAGCAACATTGATTTTCTCCTCGCGAACCCTACACTCGACCTACATGCCCTATCCTTCCATCAGGGATAATCAAAGCCATCCCCATCTAGAAGCACCAACTCGGCCCTAAATATCATTCTCTATTGTAGAGGGGGGTCAGGCAACCAACATTTCCTGTGCCACCCAAAAATCAAACCCATCCCCTTCTCTGGATCCTCTGACCTCATTGATATTCCCATTTGCACTTCCTTTGGCCCTTTGGCCCTTAGAGTAACTGTGTCCGGCCTACATGAAACGTCACTTTATGTATATCCCTTAATTTGTCTGGTTTGGGGGACTCGCAAAAATTCCTCTCCCTCAAATATATTTTCTCCTCTGTTTGTCCCTACATAATTCTATTACAAGAAACAATGACGAATCCACACCGGTTTCTTGAGTACTTTCGAAAAATACTCCTAGAGTGGCCTATGGTGGAAGTTGACTCAATGGGTCTATCTGGTGGAATGGCAGATTTATGGGATCCGCTTAGAGCATATAAATTTTTCGTAGGTATTTTCCTTTCAAGACGACCTTAGGGAATCGTTGGTCATTTACATCTTCTAAATTTATACGCCCCTTATAGGGATCGTACTTCACTTTGTGACAGCTTTGATGCTTCGAATCTACTCAAGATATGCTCTCTTATAGTTGCTGGAGATTTCAATGTTAGAGCATCCTTGGAAGAATGTTGGGGCTCACATTTCAAAAAGGATCCCCTTGGGGATAGACTCCATATGCTTTTCAGTTACAACAACCTCATGGACATTCGACCCCTACCCATTGCGCCCACATGGCATAATGGCCAAGCTGGCCCCTAACATATTGGAAAGGGACTTGACCGATTTTTGGTCCATGAAAACCTTGTAAAGATTTTGGGTTTCCTCCATTGTGACGTATTTAAGATATATGTCTCTGATCATATGCCCATATTGTTAATTTGGAAGTGGGAGGAGTTGCGTTTGTGTATGCACTTGAAATTTAACAAAAATTGGCTCAAGGACGAATATTTTAACACATTGGTTAAATCCTTTTGGCCAACCTCACACAAGGAAACAAATATTTCACCCATGCATGCCATACATGGGAAACTTCAGGCCTTAAAATTGGAGGATCAAAAATGGGAGCGAATTAAGAAAAGAACCATGATAAAGGACTTACCTGACATAAAGGAGGAATTGGAGAGACTCAGTAAGATCCTGGATAATGGAAACACCTCCCCAGATCTCATCAACAATATAAAGGATATGGAGGAAAAAAGGAGAAAGATCCAGCACATACAGGAGGTCACCCAGCACTACAAGAGCAGAGCACTGTCTCTTAAACAAGGGGATAAGAACACAAAAAAAATTCATAGATATGCAAACTACACGAGTAACATCAATTCGATTTGGCACAATAGAGACTCCAATGGAAACATGGCACAGTATACTTCTAATATCCAGAAAGAAGTTGTTTCTTTCTTTGAAACCTTATACAGGGTGCGAGGGGGTACTCAAATAGAGGACCAGATTTGGGGTTTGGACTCCTATCCCACCATGTTCGATCCGGCTAAAAACCAAAAATTATACAAGCCCATTGATTTTGAGGAGATATATAACATACTAAAATATTTGCAAAAGATAAATGCCCTTAGCGAGACGGCTCGACTGATGAATTCTTCAAACATTTCTTTGATCTAGTTGGGTCATATTTACTACTAACGGCTAAAGAGTTCGAGATTCAGGGACATATCGCGGCGGCTATCGAATCCACATTCATTTATCTAATATTTAAAAACCATTCACATAATTTGAAAAACATTGAAAATAAATTTTTAAAAATGAAATGTAATTTTTTAGTCAAAATCATTTGGAAAATGTCTTAAAATGTCTTAAAATGTCTAAGTTCATGGTTGTCGCTTCGAATATCAATTTACCATGAACAAAACCTTGACCAAATATGATTTTTCTATCGTTATTTTTAATTTATCTCATTTATCCCACCTTTTCATTCCATGCTTGCCAAAGGGTCTAGGCCAAGGGATGATTGATTAGAAAAAGTTTACAGCTCGACATCATCAACTTGTTGCTCCTATGAGTGTGTGTTTTATTGGTCAACCTCCACTGGATCTGAGAAAAACATGAGATCCACAATAGGAAAACAGCATGAATCCCAAATTGGATTGACTTTCATGGCCAAAGCTACTTTGATCCAAACCTACAAATAAGGTTTGGATTCCATGTGGGACAAATATGAGGCGGCATAGAACAAATATATGTAGAACCTTCTCCTCTGAAACGTGGTGATAGTTTTACATCAAATGAGACAGAAAATACACACTCTGACTCGTAGATTTATGAGGTACATACATTTCTGGGACCACTACATTAACCTAAAACATAACATATAGACTTGCTATAATGGGTGTGACTCACATAACAATATGGTAATGTGTATGTTATTATTCTACACAGAGATTTACCTATATTTTTCCACCCTCCAATCTCAACTACTGCTCCAACCTATGTTGTTGCCTCAACCAGTATTCTTGCCATAGTGCCTTGGAAAACATTGTTTATACTACACTCATATGATCCATTTCATTTCTTACATTTTTATTTGCATCTTGGTTCAATTTTATTATTAGAGTTTTTATTTCTCATGAAATATTTGTTGGAAGAGTCAATTCTAACAGCTATAAAACACGTATTGAGTTGGTTAAGCTCAATACATTTACTTTTACAAACTCCAAATAAATTTTAAACACGATTCATTCCACCTTGCCCAAGGATTTTGCATGGAATTGTTACCATATTTTATTTTTTAAATGCCACATCATCCATATGATTAAACCTCTGCCACGCGTGCTACCATTGGATATTCCAAAAACCATCTAATTGTAATTATAATCCCATCACTAAACTTTAATATTTATCGTTTACATTAAAATATTCCATGGGATCGTAAGTATAATCCCATCAACCCCTAAATTTGAATTTATATTGTTGTATTTTGTCATGGCGAACCAATCTACACCATTGGATCAACTCGAAACTATCGTGGATCAATTTTGAATTGTGGTATGAACTGGTTACATCGCTTCTCTCTTTCTCTTGTGCTCACGCGCTGATTTTCCTTAATCGTACATTCTACTTCTTTGGAGTGCTCAATTTGTAAGATGTGCAACAATATACGTATTTGTACCGAAACCCTCACAAGTTTAGGGATGGTGATATTAGGCACCTCTATACGATATTTTCAAAGAGTGGGAAACCTTACCATGTGGTCGAAGCTTTAGTTTTGCGAATAGACTGAAGATGAATCCTACTGGCAAGGAAGATGAGCTAAGGTGCTCAAAGTTTATGGCATTATTCAATGTGGTGGTAGTGGCAAAGTTCGCAGAAGCTTGTGATGCCATGAAAGAAGAGGCCGTGTGAAGGAATCTAAGAACAACCCAGTTCATATACACGGAAGCTTAAGTCACGCAAGTTCCCAAAGTTCAAGCTTTTCATCTGTGATCTGCCCTCACCAACTAATTTATAATCTGACAACATGCCCTCTTTAAGGAATTGGTGGGATTCCATATTACTAACCAAATCACTCTGCTACTTCTCAAATCTATGGCTGCAATTAACATCTATTCAAAGCACCATTTGTTGAACGATTACGTTCGTCACTTCACATATTAACTCCACTTCACACAGAGCAAGTTTGTGTGTGTGGACGTGTTCTTAGCCATGTATAGAACCTTCTCCGCTGCAACACAGTGACATTTCTACCGTCAAATGATATGCGTACACATGACATGTTCTTACAAGATAAAGGCACACAATGAAATCCTCTAGATTAACCTCCCCTTATTCAGCGCAATTAACTGGATTTAATTTGGATGATTGGGTAAATATATATTTTTCCTTACTTTCATGCTATGTTGAAGTCATAATATTTCCTGTAATGGATAAGGACTTTTTTTGGGTAAATTCACAATCTTATATTAAGAAAATATATATGTACAAACCATGCCAAGGAGTGAATCCTTGACAAACTCTAGCTTGCCAGAGCCTAAATCAAGTTTAGAAGAATCGTCGTGAATCGGACTATAATGTTGAAAAACCCATGGGCTGAGTCGTGGTAGCCAAGATCATTACAAAAGATACAAATTGGTTGTAAAGCCAAGATAACCAGGTAAAAAAAGAATCTAATCATGCACAAGAACTATAAAATGAGGGTGTTCCTAGGCTTACTAACGGTGGCGACGTTGTGCTACAAAGAGACCATGCAATAAACTAGCATGAGTAGGACGAGTAGGGAGGCCAACAGGTGGCAGATATATATCTTGGAGTAGTGTTATTTCCAATCGTTATAGTCAATCGCCCATGATTTGGTCAAGCGGGTGGACCTCCTACACGTGAAGGAGGAGTTCATCCATGCACTCACTACGGTGGAGCAAGACCTTTCCTAGTAAGTGTATGATATTCCAGTATAAATCCACTCTGTGAAGGTACTAATTGTGATGGGCTCTTGGTGTGCCCACATCGAGGACCCAATCGTCCACATCTGCCATAACTTCTAAGTCCAACATTTTAGCTCTCTCGTCAACCAATTCTTTCTCAATGTCTGATAATTGGTGTTGAATGATCAGGGGAGCATTCTCACAAAAATGATTTGTTGAGGTTTAGGCTTGATCCTGAGCTCGTGAGTTGTTTGGAGGACTGCGACCCCCGCCTCCTCTTCTCAAATAGACTCTCTCCCTCGGCATTAGAGAGAATGCAGGGAAAGTGCAAATGTATCAATTAGAGTGCAGGATGGAAGTTGCAGTTGAAAGAGGAAGAGGAAACTTAGGGAATACGAGGTGAGAGCGAAAAAGAGAGAATGTGCAAAAGGGAGATACAAGAAGTGGGGGAGAGGTCTAAAATAGAGATTCACAAGCCCAAAATTGTCCCCCTACAAGCAATAAAAACTAGATGGGAAATTGGAAATAGAGAAGTAATGATGAGGACAACAATATACTTGGGTGGAGTGAGGACTCTTGCAATTAGGAAAAATGGAATTGTTTCTTCCCCAACCAAGAGAATTAAGATGGATGGAGTGTTTAGGGTAACCCACTGCTTTCAAAGAAAAATGGACCAATTCAGGGGAGCCTATTCCTTCTACTTACAGAGAAAAAATATTTTAACCGTTAAATCATTTTCCCCTTTGCATCCCTTAACTAACCAGGCGAGTGGTATAAATGCAATCAAGAATACGCAACCTTTCCTATCCCGTCATATCCATACATCGAGAATAATTTCCCAACATGTCTTCATTTGGGGCAGCTTCAATGCAATCCCCACCTCGCGATCTAATGCGCAAGTGCACTCCTTGCACTTTCAACCTGCAAGATGGTTGGCTCCGAGTTAGAACCTCATTCTATGTGTGGTTCTCAAAAATCTTGAAGGAACATTAAGAGATAACTCCATGGCTTCATATTGTTAGTAAAAGTATACTTTAGTCAATTATTATTAGTAAAATTTTAATTTTATTTCAATTCAAAATATTAATGTTAATACAATATCCTAACTATATTTTAAATAAATAGACAAAATGTTTCTTTTATAATTGTATTTTAAATAAATAGATTTTAAGAAAAGAATGAGTTGCCATTAGATATCCAATGAAATTGATGCAATATAATAAAAATCCATGTTTATTAATTAGTTTTTTTTATAGATAATAAAGACAATATTTTACCACTCAACAATATTGATTTTTACGAAAGTCCACCAGTAACACAATGTAAGAAATGGAATAAAATTTAAAATAATGCAAGCTGTGAGCGGTTAAAGCATCACCTAAATAATGGTATTTTAAATAAATAAATAATTTTTTTTTTTAAAAAGAACGAGTTGCCATTAAATCATCAAATGAAATTGAGGGAATATAATAAAAATCCATGTTTATT